>JBBPBX010028382.1:0-10794 GCA_038048925.1 Garcialebias charrua
TGTATCAACCATGCGTGCGCACAAAAACATTGCGCACGTCACTTTCCACGCAAAGTGGCGTATGTATCAAATCTGATATGAACGGGAATATCTGCGCTTCCACGTACAAATTCACGGATGCTCCCCTGCTTGCGTACGCACGTTTCTGTGGTTATATTTCCTTTGGCGACACTTACAGGTGCCGCTGTGAAACTGAAGCCCCACAATCTGTGGTTGACTTTAAGAGCGGCTTGAAGACCTTTCTTTTCAACCGAGCATACTCTGCCTCCTCATGATTCTACTTTTGATCTTAGTTGATACTGTTGTTGATTTTAATTGTTTTATTATTTGTCTTATTGACATTCAAATATGTTGCACCTTGTAGCACTTTGAGATTTCCATTAATGAAAAGTGCGTTATAAATTGAATTCATAATTATTATTATTATTATTATTATTATTATTAACTGTTCATGATGTGAAAATGATTAATATTCCCTCCAAACACACGATTAACAAGTATTACATCCACATGACGCAGTGAAATAAAGCACGCGCAAAGTTGTGCCAAAAATAAATTTAACAGGAACGGATTCATTCAGCCTTACTGGAGGATATAATAAATACGTAGTGTAACACGCAGAGCATTCATTTATAAACAGATATAATTTTCCGATCTAGGATATGGCTTATCAGCCGTTTTCAGAAATAATCATTTTTCAGTTTGGCACTGCTGCGCTTTGGAGCGCGCGCGCACCCTCACCGGTGTCGACACGGCAGCTGGAGGTGTTTCATTGTCTGCGTTTATTGTAGATTCCCCCAAAATGACACGTGAAAGTACACCTTATATAACTTGTAGGAGAGTAAAAGCTTCACAGACAGACTGCGCACGGCTGCGGGGCGCGCGCTGCGTCTGGAGACTCCAACATCAATCATGTCATGAAATGTCTCCACCAAGACGCACAGACTCGTTTCTTCACATCATCTACATAAACAAAGATCTATGTTCTAGCAAACATCCAAGTAAGTTCCTCTGTGTTTACAGTAATTATGGTAATAAACTCGTGCGCAAAGTTAATATTTCCACACAGAATGAATGAATGAGCCGGTTCGCGCACCACAGCAGTGCGCATACCGACACACAATCACTCGTTCTTTGCATGATGAACACATTTTATTACTATTCTTACTTAGGATGTTTGTCCTCACTCATATTATATTGAATTCATTATTTTCCTGAATCTAGAAATCATTTCTGATCGCGCAGGGATCAAACAAACATGTCCTTCACACATGCAGGAAGTAATTTGCATCTGTTTAACATATGTAAATGAAGGCGTGTCAGGGGAGGTGTCTCACGTGCGCTCAGTTCCACGTCAATTGTGTTGTACATAAGGAATGTGCGTGGATTCAGGTGTACGCACAGTTTGATAATTCTGGATTTTTTTGTGCGTGGACACTTTTCTGGATTTGTCCGTACGTGACTTTTCAGTAAGAAATCTACGCAAGTCTTTGTACATGAGGCCCCAGGGGCCTCATGTATCAACCATGCGTGCGCACAAAAACATTGCGCACGTCACTTTCCACGCAAAACCCCGTATGTATCAAAACTGAACTGAACGTGAATATATGCGCATCCAGGTACATATCCACGCAAGCTCCCGAGCAGGCGTACGCACGTTTCTGTGGTTCTTGTTCCTTTGGCGACACTTACAGGTGTTTCAGAGAAACTGAAGCCCCACAGTCTGTGGTTGACTTTAAAGCGGCTTGAAGACCTTTCTTTTCAACCGAGCATACTTTACTCCTCATGATTCTACTTTTGATCTTAGCTGATACTGTTGTTGATTTTAATTGTTTTATTATTTGTCTTATTGACATTCAAATATGTTGCACCTTGTAGCACTTTGAGATTTCCATTAATGAAAAGTGCGTTATAAATTGAATTCATTATTATTATTATTATTATTATTATTATTATTATTATTATTATTATTAACTGTTCATGATGTGAAAATGATTAATATTCCCTCCAAACACACGATTAACAAGTATTACATCCACATGACGCAGTGACATAAAGGACGCGCAAAGTTGTGCCAAAAATAAATTTAACAGGAACGGATTCATTCAGCCTTACTGGAGAATAAATAGTGTAACACGCAGAGCATTTATTTAGAAACAGATATAATTTTCTGATCTAGGATATGGCTTATCAGCCGTTTTCAGAAATAATCATTTTTCAGTTTGGCACATGCTGCTGCGCTCTGGGGAGCCGTGCATCACGCGTGCATACAGAAGCAGCGGTCAAACTGTTCCACAGAGGGAGCTGCAGGTCGATCGGGACTGTGCAGTCCAGTCCACACAAAGCCGGATCATGTCCAATGGAATGTCTCATCCATATGATTCCAAAGGCTGAGTGGTCGCGCTTGGAGCGCGCCGCGCGCACCCTCACCGGTGTCGACACGGCAGCTGGAGGTGTTTCATTATCTGCGTTTATTGTAGATTTCTCCAAAATGACACGTGAAAGTACACCTTATATAACTTGTAGGAGAGCAAAAGCTTCACAGACAGACTGCGCACAGGGCTGCGGACTGATGTCATGAAATGTCTCCACCAAGACGCACAGACTCGTTTCTTCACATCATCTACATAAACAAAGATCTATGTTTTAGCAAACATCCAAGTAAGTTCCTCTGTGTTTACAGTAATAATGGTAATAAACTCGTGCGCAAAGTTAATATTTCCACACAGAATGAATGAATGAGCCGGTTCGCGCACCACAGCAGGGTGCGCGCGCACACAAATACCGACAATCACTCGTTCTTTGCATGATGAACACATTTTATTACTATTCTTACTTAGGATGTTTGTCCTCACTCATATTATATTATATTCATTATTTTCCCGAATCTAGAAATCATTTCTGATCGCGCAGGGATCAAACAAACATGTCCTTCACACATGCAGGAAGTAATTTGCATCTGTTTAACATATGTAAATGTAGGCGTGTCAGGGGAGGTGTCTCACGTGCGCTCAGTTCCACGTCAATTGTGATGTACAAAAGGAATGTGCGTGGATTCAGGTGTACGCTCAGTTTGATAAATCCGGATCCTTTTGTGCGTGCACACATTTCTGGGTTTGACCGTACGTCACTTTTCAGTGAGGAATCCACGCAAGTCTTTGATACATGAGGCCCCTGGAGCGGGCAGGGAAACTTAACAACTCTGTTATATTTCTACCATATATTTTTAAAATAAAATTTTAAAAATCTATATTGCTGTCACCATCACCCCATTTGGTCCCTACGGTCGACCAGGTGCCCATGGGCACCACGTTGGTGACCCCTGATTTATTACATGTGTTGTGCAATATTTGCTTATTCAGTTATGCAAGGTACATCAACATAGGTACATTGTACATAAAAAGAATCCTTAATACATTTGAAGATAATTATATGTTTTGCATTTTTGTATTGGGTAGATCTTTTGGACTTGGTTTTTTTATAAGTAGCTCGCATGCTGAAAAAGTGTGAGCATCCCTGGTCTAATACATCAAACCTTCAGTTATTGACCCACATTCGGTCCCCTGCAAAACTGTATGGTCATATCATGACATCGCTTAAGCCACGCCCCCTGACAACAGGAAGTGTAAAGTTTTACTTTGAAAGGTCCATATCGGACCCGTGTTACCTAATCAGCGTGACATTGTGTCCAGTGACTAAAGACATGTTGGTGTAACAAGCTTTCCAGCACTGTTCGTTTTGGGTGGAGCAAGTGGGCGTGGCGACATGGCGAAGTAAGACGTAACGCCATAACCATACGTTTGGATCTAAAATCCACAGATTTGATCCGAGGAGTACCAAAATCAGTATGATCGATCATTGCCCACCCCTTGAACAGGTGTTTATGCTAATTAGCAAATCGCTACAGAAACGGCTCAAGAGCGCCCCCTAGAAATATTCAAAATACCCTCTGCATTGACCTTAGTTTGACGTAGAATCATGAAATTTGGTACACTTGTCCAACTCACCAAGATGCACAGAAAACCCTCTGGCACCAATGTTGTACGATAAATGGTAAGGCGGCCATTTTGGAACGATGACCAAATTTTCACCCCTTTTTGGCCGTTTACAGCCTCTGCATTTCAACGAACTCCTCCTAGGGATTTCGCTCGATTTGATTCAAACTTGGCCAGTTTCTTTATAAGGCACGGGGGAACAAATGTTATCAAAACTGTGCGTTTTCATGCATGCTGAAGGGGCGGGGCCAGACCTCAAAGTTGGACATCTCGCCATGAAAAACGAAACGCTTACAGCTCTTACACGAAAACTGTCTAATACATCAAACCTTCAGTGATTGACCCACATCCGGTCCCCTGCAAAACTGTATGGTCAAATCATGACATCACTTAAGCCACGCCCCCTGACAACAGGAAGTGTAAAGTTTTACGTTGAACGGTCCATATCGGATCCCTGTTACCTAATCAGCGTGACATTGTATCCAGTCACCGAAGACATGTTGGTGTAACAAGCTTTCCAGCACTGTTCGTTTTGGGTGGAGCAAGTGGGCGTGGTGACATGGCGAAGTAAGACGTAACGCCGTCACCATACGTTTGGTTCTAAACTCCACAGATTTGATCTGAGGAGTACCAAAATCATTATGATCGATCATTACCCACCCCTTGAACAGGTGTTTATGCTAATTAGCAAATAGCCTCCATAGCGCCCCCTAGATTATTCAAACTGTTGTATCTCAGTGATACATCATCCGATCTGAACCAGATTTATTGTGCATCATCAGTGAGCCCTTGTGGACACATTGATATGGTGGGCTAACATTTGACTCAAGTGCGCCCCCTACATTATTTCTATAGTTATATCTCAGTGATACATCATCCGATCTGAACCAGATTTATTGTGCATCATCAGTGAGCCCTTGTGGACACATTGATATGGTGGGCTAACATTTGACTCAAGTGCGCCCCCTACATTATTTCTATAGTTATATCTCAGTGATACATCATCCGATCTGAACCAGATTTATTGTGCATCATCAGTGAGCCCTTGTGGACACATTGATATGGTGGGCTAACATATGACTCCAGAGCGCCCCCTAGATTTTTCAAACTGTTATATCTCAGTGATACATCATCCGATCTGAACCAGATTTATTGTGCATCATCAGTGAGCCCTTGTGGACACATTGATATGGTGGGCTAACATTTGACTCAAGTGCGCCCCCTACATTACTTCTATAGTTATATCTCAGTGATACATCATCCGATCTGAACCAGATTTATTGTGCATCATCAGTGAGCCCTTGTGGACACATTGATATGGTGGGCTAACATTTGACTCAAGTGCGCCCCCTACATTATGTCTATAGTTATATCTCAGTGATACATCATCCGATCTGAACCAGATTTATTGTGCTTTATCAGTGAACACTTCGACACACATTGATAATGGTATGTAAAGTTTTACTCCATAGCGCCCCCTATATTATTACTACAGTTATATCTTAGTGATACATTATCCGATCTGCACGAGATTTATTGTGCTTTATCAGTGAACACTTCGACACACATTGATAATAGTATGTAAATTTTTACTCCATAGCGCCCCCTATATTATTACTACAGTTATATCTTAGTGATACATTATCCGATCTGCACGAGATTTAGTGTGGTTCATCAGTGAGCACTTCTACACACATTGATAATGTTGTGTAAATTTTTACTCCACAGCGCCCCCTATATTATTACTACAGTTATATCTCAGTGATACATTATCCGATCTGTACAAGATTTATTGTGCATCAACAGTGAGCCCTTGTGGACACATTGATATGGTGGGCTAACATTTGACTCAAGTGCGCATGCTAGTTAGCTTAGCATTAGCATCACCCGTTAGCATGTGAGATAACACCAGAAACTTGTTCAGCGTGGTCTGTTGAGTCATCTGTGTAAGTTTGGTTGAAAAATAAGGTGTTAGCCTAGCATGCTAGTTAGCTTAGCATTAGCATCACCCGTTAGCATGTGAGTTAGCCTAGTGTGCTAGTTAGCTTAGCATTAGCATCACCCGTTAGCATGTGAGATAACACCAGAAACTTGTTCAGCGTGGTCTGTTGAGTCACCTGTGTAAGTTTGGTTGGAAAATAAGGTGTTAGCCTAGCATGCTAGTTAGCTTAGCATTAGCATCACCCGTTAGCATGTGAGATAACACCAGAAACTTGTTCAGCGTGGTCTGTTGAGTCACCTGTGTAAGTTTGGTTGGAAAATAAGGTGTTAGCCTAGCATGCTAGTTAGCTTAGCATTAGCATCACCCGTTAGCATGTGAGATAACACCAGAAACTTGTTCAGCGTGGTCTGTTGAGTCACCTGTGTAAGTTTGGTTGGAAAATAAGGTGTTAGCCTAGCATGCTAGTTAGCTTAGCATTAGCATTACACGTTAGCATGTGAGATAACACCAGAAACTTGTTCAGCGTGGTCTGTTGAGTCACCTGTGTAAGTTTGGTTGGAAAATAAGGTGTTAGCCTAGCATGCTAGTTAGCTTAGCATTAGCATCACCCGTTAGCATGTGAGATAACACCAGAAACTTGTTCAGCGTGGTATATCTCAGAGATACATTATCCGATCTGCACGAGATTTATTGTACTTCATCAGTGAGCACGTCTACACACATTGATATTGTGGATTAACATATGACTCTAGAGCGCCCCTAGATTATTCAAACTGTTAGATCTCAGTGATACATCATTCGATCTGTACCAGATTTATTCTGCGTCATCAGGGAGCAGTTCTAAACGCATTGATATTGTTGTGTAAATTTTGACTTCAGTGCACCACCTACATAATTCAAACTGTTATATGTCAATAAGGATGAAGGGAAAAAATCGTTTTTTTAAATCTAGATTCTTTGTCTTGGCGATTCAGAATCAATTCTAAATGCTCCAAAATTGATTTTAAAACATGTTTAATTTTCCCCTGATACATGCTCAATAATCCAGGTAGAAAACTCTAAAAAAGCTAAGTCTGATATTCAGCTCAGTCTTAGCACCCTCTCAAAGTGGATCAACCAGTTTGCTGGTGACTGCTGAAACCAGTTGCTCACATGATGGATGACCATCATCTTAACAATGGATCGTTAGCACCCATTGTAAAAACAACCCAAAGGGTTGTTTGCTATTCACAAAGGGCTGATCACTTCTACACACTTTGATACTATGGTTTAACAGATGACTCCAGTGTGCCCCATACATTATTTTTCAAACTGTTACATCTCATTGCTAGATCATGTGATCTGTTCCACGTTTACTGTGTATCATCTGTCAGCACTTCTAAACACGTATATATTGTTGTTGTTCGCTAATTGTTCTTGGCAAACTGGTGCTGGATGGGCACGAGAGAGTTTGAGGTGGCGACCGAGCGGACCAGCTGGAGCTCACGAGGTCGCCGCAATAAGGCCAGAGCTGCGCTAAGCTGCGAGGGCCTCAATGCTGCTTGCAGCTTTAATTGTTATTATTATTATTAGGCCCGAAGCAGCGAAGCTCTGCTGAAGGCCTATTGTAATCGCTCGATTTCTTCATTATTATTAGGCCCGAAGCAGCGAAGCTCTGCTGAAGGCCTATTGTAATCGCTCGATTTCTTCATTATTATTAGGCCCGAAGCAGCGAAGCTCTGCTGAAGGCCTATTGTAATCGCTCGATTTCTTCATTATTAGGCCCGAAGCAGCGAAGCTCTGCTGAAGGCCTATTGTAATCGCTCAATTTCTTCATTATTATTATTATTAGGCCCGAGCAGCTAAGCGCTGCGAAGGCCTATTGTAATTGTACTGTTTATTATTTTTTTATTTTTTTTTATTTTTTTATTCTTCCCCCAAAAGAAGTGGCATTTTGGGGGTTTTATCATATATGAAAACTCACCAAATTTGGCAGACTCGTCAGGACTGGTGAATCGAGAGTTTTTTCATAGTAGTATAAAAGTATGAAAATTTACACCAACACTGAAACACCAAACACCCAATGAACATAAGCATAAAATGAAATAATAAAAGTGTAATACTGTCCTGAGTTTTTGCATAGTAGTATAAAAAGTATAAAAAGTATATCTATAAAATAAACTGAAGGTTCTAGCATTGACATTTGCAAAGAGTGGCACAGCAGCATATGAGTTAATGTACACAGTATATGTATGAGGTAGTTGATGTTGGTATAGAGGCAAAGTGGCATATGCAGTAAGGCACATAAGGCACATTTGGCATCCTTAGATAAGGCTAGTCAGAGAATACTGTATATGTATCAGCAGTAGTGTAGATATAAAAGTAGTGTAAATGTAAACAGTAGTAATAAATGTAAAACAGTAGTAATAAATGTAAACCGTATTAATAAATGTAAACAGTGAATGTAAACAGTAGTATGACTATAGGCAGTAATGTAATACAAACATTAGTGCAAATATGAGAAGTAGTGCAAACTGAATGAGCACATGACCGAGAGTTTAGTGAATAACCCGTTTGATGACACAGAGTCCAGTGTTAAAATCTTTGTGTTGTGTGGTAATGTGTGAGAAAGTTTTTTGTGTTAAGGCAGTTCAAATGGGAGGGGAGGCAGAGCAGGCAGAGTGAGCAGGCAGAGTAACCTGATCATAACAGAAATCACAAGAATCCTTCCATAAACTGTCAAACCTATTTATATTATTCACATCCATACCGTATATATATTATTCGCTATACCAGAATGTTCTAACCCAAACACACTTCCTGTCAGTAAAATCCACAGCTAGTCTGCTCTAATACTCAGTAACGAAGTTGCCGCTAATTTATAGTCTCTGAAGCATTTGTAATTGTATCATTCAAATTCTTAGAATCAAAATGGGTAAAACTAATTGTATCTGAGGAAAATTAGTGAAAACCTTGTACACCTTTTTTAAAATCTATCATCGCACAACTAATGCACATTCACAAGCCACAATCAAATGTATTCATATGAATTCAGTCTGAAACGTTCACATTCTAAAATGTTCACATTCTGCTTTCTTCTCAACAACCTCCAATCCTCCTTGGACCTCCTGAATCAAACCCACAGTCATTCTTCACAGGCGTAAGAATAATTCACATGCAGCTTCAACATACAGAGGTTTCAAAGGATACTGAAGAATTTTTGGCATATACTAGTGATATTAGTTAGTTAATGTGATTAGTTCTGCTCTGCTCAGTGTCGCAAAAATCCGCTATGCAGTGTATGCAACGCATGGGGGCGCTGCACTAAAGGGGGCGTCAAAACCGTCTCTAGAAAAAAATTATTTCTAGCAGGCATTTTCTATATTTAACTGTATGAAATGATCAATAACAGGGGAACATCACTGATTAGGCGCCCATCTGCTCCTTCATCTCCCCTCATCGCTCTCCCTTCTCACACAGGTGGCTGTGAACACGCTCCTAAGAGAACATACTCAGACGTGTTATTATTATTTATTTTCTTTTCACTCGTGCACTTGACAAGATGGAGCGGCAGAAAAAAAAAACGATCCGGGGTGCAAAACAGAAAAAGGAAAAGGGAGAAGGATATAAGATGTTGGCGGGATGAAAAAAAGCCTTTCAATGTAGTTAAAAGATAGTAAGTAAGTACAGTCAGTGTATTAGCAGGACAGGAGGGTTGTAAATATTCAAGTTAGCTAAAGCTAGCCTAATAGGAATCGTCCCATATTTGGCTGTTAAATGTTGCCTCCCCTATTGACGTGATTTGTTTAATATTTTTATGAATATTTGATACATGTCACACACACATCCACACACTAAGTGTAAGAATGACCTAAATAAAACTCAGGAAATATTAACACAGGAAAGCTAAACTTTTGTGGTGGCAGTTCCCAGCTATGTTCCAACGCTTAGCCCTCAGTGCTGCAATTTATTCACTCATATGTATATTTATTATTATTGATTCTTTAACTAAAGATGAGTTGTACAAATCTATGTGTGTATCAGACAAATTAGTCCTCGGTGTCACTATAGCCCTTAGGCTCAAAAAGGTTGGTGACTCATGTTACCAACTTTTTTGACAGAGGGACACCTGAGTTTAAATGTCTTATTTAATATCACTACAGTGGTGTGTGTTGTGATGTATCTGGTAAATCAGATCAGATGAAATGTCCAGTCAGTAACTGTTATCCAACAAGGAGATCGTTTAAATTAAAGTTTCGTTTCTACAGTATTGTGCTTTGACTGCTGTATTTTTAAACCTACTTAACACAAAATTAATGTCATTCAGCTGTGAGGATGGAGAGAAGGAAGAGAAGATGACAGAGGAATCAGGACAGACTGGGGAAGGCAACAGGTTGGTCTAATGCAGGTGGAAGTGAGGGAACAGCTACTTAATCCCAAGCAATAACGTGGAAACATTATTTTTAAAAACTGTATTAAGATCTGTAATTTTTAAAACTAATAGATAATGCTTTTTTTGACCATATGACTTAGTGCAGAATGCCACAGACAAAGGGTGAAGGAGACAGACACGAGGTCAGTGATAGAGGAGACAAGGGATGACATCAGGTAGGAATAATTACATTAGAGAGGCAACAAAAACCTGTACTGTATACCATGATGGTTTGAATTTCTGATGACCATCTTTCATTGTCTTCTTCTAACAGTTTAAATGTCATAAATGTTAAAACTCTGACATGGACTCCGGGCTGTTAAGATTTCATATTTTCGCTACATAAAATGTTGAGCACTGATTACCATTACTGTTTAATATTGCTACTGTACAGTATTTTCTAAGTGCATGACTGAGGGAGGAAAGCTGTATGAGGCTGCAGGTAA
>JBBPBX010028382.1:10852-31141 GCA_038048925.1 Garcialebias charrua
ATGTTTTCCCATCCACCTCAAAAATATGTAGTTGCGCCCCTGGCTCTGCTGCTTGTTCTACATCCTTTAACCTGTTGGGTAAAAACGGTAATCGCATGCGCAGGGAGAGAGATCTTCCCTTCCCGTCATTGTCAACACTGTAACATTAAAGCTAGGGTATGTAGCTTTTTTTATAAACATATTTCTTCTCTCTGTCACTATTTTTTGACAGACTGATGTTAGACAGCTAATCTTTGAGAAATACTATATTCCTCTGGCGTCTCCCGGTGGTTAAAATAGCATTTATAAAAACCAGAGCGGCCCGAGTTTAACCAGCCAATAAAAACAGAGTTTTGTTCATGCACGAGCTTCCCCCGCCATTCCCCTGCCTCTCCCAGCTGCAGCGGGCATCCGCGCACGTTCCCGTCTCAAACAGTAGCTGTTTCAAAATGGCGGAGGTGGCGAGAGCTTCGGGTGCTCAAAGGATTACAAAGCGATGCAGAGTTAGCAACATTCTTGCTTGACATGTAAGTGTCTTTGCTTGAATCATGTGATAGCGCAAATGCCATGATATTATCTACAACAGGCTAAAACCGTTTTCCGGCCTACAGCTGACGTGATGCTAATGGTAGCAGCTAACTCATTCAACCTCAGTATTGTTTCGATACGTACATTTAGTTATCCTAACTTATTGTATTGTGGATCAGCAAGCAGATATGATGAAAGTACTGTAACTGCGCTGTCTGTGTAAGAGAGGCATGATCACAACAACTAGCAATTAGCATATTGTCTGCAGATCATTTGGTGTTCATAATCGAAAAGTCTGTTAGTTCTCCTACACAATATATGTTGTTGATGCATACATGTCAACCTCTTTGGACGTTTACCTGTATAAAGGGCCTCAAAAATCATAAATTTTTTGCATAAAATCTGTAAAACTTGCGGTGGGGGGGACGCGTTTGTCTGCTGCGGTTGGACATCTGGGTAGCACTATATGTGTTTAAAGACACAATATAGGGTCTCCCTCGTGTTCCCTTCACTTGTTTATTAAATGTTTTAGTGGGTTAGTGTTTAAATGGTTACTGTTGAACCGAGGGACTGAGAGAAATGCAATTTCAATCCTGTGTATGTCCTGTACATATTGCAGTTCTGACAACAAAGTTGACTTTGACTTTGATATGTAAAAATAAAGTCTATTTTTAAGTTGCAACTTCCTGGCTTTGTGATTTTGATTGTCATTATGACCATTGTTGACACAAGCTGGTCTTTGGAGTGCTACACCTGCCGTGTATGTCTGCAGCGTTATTGCTCTGCTGGTGTTGCCGGCTGGGGTTGCGGTGCACGGCCTCCCCTTGTTGTCGGCTCCTCTGCTGGTCCGCTCCTTCCCCCAGAGGGCTGCGTTCTCATTTCTGGGTAAGCTGCTTGTTTTAGATTATTCTTGTGTTTTTGTAATCAGAATTCACAATTGATTTTTTGTTTTAGGCACATGATTGCCTGCGTGCTGCATTTAAAGCAGCAGCACTTTGGACTCCCTGCTGACTTGTTTTGCCCGTATATGGTTACGCTATTTCCATATTACATCAGCTGCTGAGCAGCGACTTGGACTGGTTGTACATGCCTCTTTAATCCCTGATATCCAAGGGTGGAGAATGGGAAGTTGCTGGTTGGTCCATTAATTGAATCGTTTTATTTGTTTGACGTTTGAAATTAGCTCCTTGCTGCTTTTATTTATGTCAAGTCTTTGCTGCTCAGTTTGTCACAAACCCATTTGAACAGAGAGGTCCGACAGGACGACGAGTTTCAAGCAAGTTTAGTTGGCTTGTTTGAAAATATAAAAACAGCCTTTAATTTGTCAGAATATCAGATAGTCTTCCTCACTCTTCATTACTGAACAGGTCCCTCTTGTAAATGAGTCCCCGTGACTCAACGAGGCTAGCCTGTATAAATAAAGGTTGAATGAATGAATGAATGAATGAATGAACAAAACCTCTTTGTTATTTGTGTGACATTTTGAAGCTGAAGCATTTTAAATAAGTTTGCTCAGTTGTTTTATTAATTGTTTTGTGTAGGCTATAGCATGTTTTTACCTGTTCCTTTTATAGAAACAGAGCCATATGTATGAAGCCTGGTTTTAATGATTGTTTTAATGGATTGTTAATAAAGGATATTACTTGTATAGAATACAGTCAAGTGTTTACATGCATTTATGGACCTCAAATAGTTGGGTAAAAGAAGAAAAAGAAAAAATCTCCCAACTGGCGTTGTCGTTTCCCTAAATTAAAATCTCTAAAATTTATCACCCCCTTCAGGCCACATTATATTTGATTATGGAACTCAACAATAACTATATTTGGTGTATATCAATAGAATGTCAAGTGGGTTCCTCAGATGTCCATGATGACTCTTCTACCATCGATATAGCCAAATGGACCTTTATGGTAGGTGGTCTTCCCTGCAGTTCGTGCTTCCTCCATCTTCGGCCATACTGTTGCTCGAACCTATCTGTCAGCTTTGCAGAAGTCCTCTTTGAAGCAGATCCCAGCTTGTTTGTAGAACTTGGAGGTTTTTGTGAGTTTCCAGATCTCATCGCAGTGAAGTCTCATAAACTGGATGATAACCTGGCGGCTTTTTTCCCACCTCTCGTTTTCCAAGTTGGTGAACGGTGTCAACAACTTTATCCATAGTTGAAGCCCATTGTGGTGCGATTTCTGATAGGATGCAGATGACGTCCTCACAGATTTTCTCATTATCTTTTTCTTGTAAACCAAACCAATCTCAAAATGCATATTTTGAGATTCCAGCTCTCTTGTATCTCTGCAGCTCTTTTAGTTTTTCATTTTTTCATTTTTTTCTTTATTTTCTTTGATGAGTTGGGGTATTATTTTTTCAAACACTCTTACTTTAGCTTTGCACTCCTTGATATTTGCTGCATTCATATCCACCAGTTTAGCAATGCTAGCAACCATCGTGGAAGTTTTGGTCAACTACTCCCCAAAAGCATCTATTTCTGTAGTCAAATTTTCAATTGCTTCAGCGAGTGTCTCATTTGACTGGACCTGGGTTGTTTTAATCTTATTAGGTGGATTTGATGATTTGATAGGAGTGAAAGGTGAAATTTTCCTCTTACCGGATGTTGTATTTACAATGTTGTATTGTAAATTGTCATGATAATTGTCCTTATGGGCTTGCCATAGCATAGACAGATGTGATGTAGTTCATGTATGTTACAAGCCTGCAATAAACAGACCCGAGCTTGTGAAGCAGTGTCGAAGGACAACTGAGACAGAGCCACGTCGGATAATGATCAGCAAGCTGCTGCCAGAGCTCAACTGGTCCCGCCGGTTCCACTGAACCTTGGAGCATCTGATTTATTCACGGAGTATAAACTGTGGAAGGACTCTTACAGCTTCTTTGAACTTCTTTGAAGTTGCAAGTGGGACTATTCATGCATAGGATTTGGTGAAGAGAGCCACTCTGCTGCACTGTATAGGAGCGCCTGCACAAAGGATTTTCGCCAATTTACCAGGAGAAAAAGGTGCACATGCTCAGGCTGTTGCTGCGCTAGACACATACAGGGAGTCCCCGACTTATGAACGAGTTCCGGACCTAAGGACCGTTCGTAGGTCTAATTTGCCGTAAGTCGGAGTCCACCCGAGCCGCCACTGACTACACGTATATGTATGTTACTGTACAGTTACCAAGCACTTCGCCTATCCTAACACACCCAACACAGTGTAGTGCATATTTACAGTATCACAAAACATATACAGTACTGTAGATGTAAATTTGGAGAAATAAAAAATATTAATTTCTTACTTTGCGCTGGTCAAAGCCTGTCTTCATCTTTTAGCATGTTAGCTCTTGCACGTCCGAGCTCCCCAGTGTCGTTCTGCTCCACGTGGTCCAAACTGTTTACAAGAAGGACTGTTAGCTTGTTAACTCCATACATTTGGAGCCAGAAAAAGAGTTTAATAACTTACTGGAAGCCGTTTCTCCGTGGTGTTTGTCCATCCAAAACAAGCTGCCCGTGTTAGCTGATGTTAGCCCCCGCCATTAGCTGCACTCGTTAGCATGTTAGCCCATCCAAAAAGGCTGTCAGCGTTGTTTCTCCATGTTAGCTCAGTGTCTCCCGACATCTTAGGCTGCCAAGCGGACATCGAGGCGAGCTCCCGGACGCAGATGGCCTCTCCGCGGCCTGTCGGCTCGGTGTCCCGTGTTAGCATTAGCTGCGTGTTAGCCCAGCCCATGAGCTGGTGGGAGCAATCGGCGGAGCGATCGGCGGCTGTTGCTCCGGGCCTGAGATGTCCACAGAGTTCACAGAGCGTTTCCAGCTAATTTATTCGTATGAGGCAACTCTGATCTGCCACACGGTCCTCCAAAGCCAGCTGGCAGCTGCCAAGACTGGAAATAAGTGTGAAATGGCAGACACGGCGGCATTTACGGAAACCGCCGGAAGCTGCGCAAATATGATAAAAAATTATACTGTAATTTTTATAATAATAATTATTTATAAAGCCTTTAAAACAACCATAGCTACAACAAAGTGCTATACACATGAAATTAAGAACATTTAAACACACACAAAAAAGTTTTTTTTCCCCATATTTTATTATTAATTATGATTTATACCATAAGTCCGAGTTGCCATAGGTCGAGGGCGGTGTAAGTCACGGACTCCCTGTATTTTACTCCGTGGAGAAATATAGTCCTGGAGAGACACAAGATTAGACAGAGGGCTCAGTGCCCTGAAGAGTCAGTGGATGCTTTTGTTAATGCATTGAGAACTGGCAAAATCATGTGACTTTGGCACGCTGGAGAATGACATGATACAAGATTAGATAGTGGAGAAATGTGTCATGAAAAAGCTGTGTGATAAACTGTTGCAGGAGGATGGGCTAAGTTTAGACAAAGCACTGTCAACAGCAAGAGCTTTTGAAGCAGCGCATGTAGAAGCCAAATCTTTCACGGAGAGTGCCAGTCACAGAGTAAAGGACAACCAGGTTCATTTCACTAAGAAAGGCATGTGCGCAGCTCAAGACCGTAAAACAGGAACAACGAGTGAATGGAGATGCAACCAAGAGCAAGCTAACAACGACACCCAGGGTTATAGATGTGGAAAGGACACTCACATTGCAGATGAATGTGGAGCCAAGACAGCAACGTGCCTCTTTTGTCGGAAAACAGGACATTATGCATGCATGTGTTTCAAGAAGAAAAATAAAGTACATACAGAAAAGAGGAGTGATAAATTTACAGAAAAAAAGGAAAAAGATGAAAGCAGGTAGACCAGTGAGAGAAGTAGTACAGGATACTTCAGATTCAGATTCAGATGAGTTTATCCATGCTGTGGATCCTGAAGGTACTGAAACAATCAAAGTAAATGGACAATGGCTGAAAATGGTCATAGATACAGGAAGTGGAAGAAACTTCATAGGAGAGGATTTATATAAAAGAACAAATTCTGCTAAAACTAAACTAAAATCAACCAAGAAGAGGTTTTATGCCTACGCACAAACTACTCCACTTAAATGTATGGCTTATTTTGAAGCAGAAATGAGGTGGAAAGACAAAGTTATTAAAGATTACATATATGTGATAGAAGAAAATGTAAAAGCTCTGCTAGGCAGAAAAACAAGCTTTGCGTTAAATATACTTAACACAGGAGAAAAAGTAAACACAGTAGAGCAAATAGACAGGTTTGACAAGCTTGTTAAAGAGTACCCAGTAGTATTTAAAGGACTTGGACAGATTAAAGGTTACAGCCATAAGGTTACAGTCGATGAAAAAGTCCCGCCTGTAGCACAAGGTTTAAGGAGAGTCCCTTATCCCATGTTAGAATCTGTAAACCAGGAGCTAGATAAGATGCTTGAACAAGGTATTATAGAGGTAAATGAAGGATCAGAATGGGTTTCTAATATCCTTGTTGTACCCAAGAAATATACAAAGGAAGTGAGGCTATGCATAGATCTTAGGGAGGTGAATAGAGCAGTGATCAGAGAAAGACACCCAGTACCAACAGTAGACAACATCTTACAGGCAGTGCAGGGAGCAAAAGTGTTTGCTAAGCTAGATGCACGGAAGGGATTTTGGCAGTGTGATTTAGCCACAGAGTCCAGACACCTGACGGCATTCATCACACATAGAGGGTGCTACCGCTTCAGAAAAGTTCCCTTCGGATTATTGAGTGCACCAGAAGCCTACCAGAAGGCTATGGACTCTATGTTATGTGGAATGCCTGGCACCGTTTGCTACATGGATGATGTAGTAGTCTTTGGAGAGGATGAAGAACAACTTGAACAGGGACTGAGAAAAGTCTTTCAGAGATTTGTGAACATAGGTCTAACCCTCATTAGAGACAAGTGCATTTTTGGGTTACAACAGATTGAGATACTCGGACACATGATCACCAACGCAGGAATTAAACCCGACCCAAGAAAGGTCGAAGCCATCTGCAAAGCACCCAGACCGAAAATGTTCAACGTTCAACATTCAACAACTCCGCTCATTCCTCATTCCTTATCAGACTTGTGGATTTCTGATTAAATTTATACCAAACTATGCAAACTTATCAGAACCACTAAGGAAGCTGACTAGGAAAGGACAAGCATGGGAGTGGACAAGTGAAACAGAAATATCATTCCAAGCAATGAAAGAAGCATTGGTGAGTGAGCCATGCCTGGCCTACTTTAAATTGGTTGCACCCACAGTAGTTATTACTGATGCAAGTCCAGTAGGATTAGGTGCAGTTTTACTACAGACACAATCAGATGGACAGAACCAAAGGTGGGCGCCAGACCGCTAGGGAGCGCTAAAGCGCTAATCCGTTTATAGCGGACCTAAACAATTTGTCAGCGTTACAGCGGATTGACTAACTTTTATAATTCATAAGCGGATTTGCACTATTTTTATTTAAAATGCAGTACCGCTAATAACTAATTATCTATCAGTAAAAACGAAAAAACTTATTTACGAGCTCTTAAATCAACCGGACGACTGCTAACAGACCATATCCTGTCAGCGCCGGATGTGGTCCGTGACAAAAAAGCGTCCCCCTCAGTCTCTTGGCTAGAGAGAGCGCTCTCTCTATAGCAGTTAGCAGCCAGTGTGTTACTCTGCAGCCTTATTGCTTGTTTTCGAAGAGTCAGACGAAGAGTTTTTCCCATGGAGAGTGAACGTATGGATGTTTCTCAGCGGCCTACGCGACGCGTCAGCGCCTCATTTGCTCTCTTCAAAATGGCGACGGCCACAGAAGCAAAGGACTTTACAACAAAACACGGTAAAAAAATTATTCCTTTGCTGAGAAAATAAATATATCTTAGTTGACTTCATAGCACAAGGTTTTTCTGAGCGGTTCACGAAATGGTCAAATCTGCTGGATTAAAAAAAGTAATTCGCCATTTGCCCTGTTCAAAATGGTGGCCACTACGGCCACAGAAGCGTAGGACTTTACAACAAAACACGGTAAAAAACAATTATTTCTTTGCTGAGAAAAAATATATTTCTTAGCTGACTTTATAGCAAAAGGTTTTTCTGAGCTTGACAGTTTCACGAAATGGTCAAATCTGCTGGATTAAAAAAAGTAGTTCGCCATTTGCACGTTAGCGCATTAGCATTAGTGTCCGCTAGCGTTGCTAATACATAAGTGCTTTTGAAATTGCGGACCTAAATAAATAAATAAGTGCTTTAGAAATAGCGGAACTAATTTTTGGATTAGCGCTGCCCAGCACTGGACAGAACAAACCAGTAGCCTATGCAAGCTGTTCATTGACCCCAACAGAACGTCGTTATTCTCAGATAGAACGTGAGGCTTTAGGATATGTATGGGCTGTGGAACATTTTAGAATGTACTTGTGAGGGGCCACGTTTACTTTGCAAACTGACCATAAACCCCTCATATACATGTTAAACCCAGAGAAGGCTACACTGTCACCACCACGAATACCGAGACTCGGTTTGAGACTACAACCGTATGATTATAAAATAGAACACATCGTCGGAAAGTCCAACGTAGCGGATTCACTTTCACAACTTCCTTTACCAGAGACAGAGAACAATGAGTATGTGGAAACGTATGTGGACAGAGTACTGACAATGACAATGCATGAGGTACAAGCCATGAACCTTGAGGACACCAAACAGAAAATGACAGAGGACGACACAATGAAACAACTGAAGATGATTGTGGAGACAGGAATATGGCCAAACCCAGTTCTGCCTGAGTTGCAGCCTTACAACAGATGTGCTGGAGAGTTCAGCATACAGGTAGTCCCCGATTTACGAGCGAGATCCGTTACAACGAGGCGCTCGTAAACCGGAAATCTCGTAATTTGGAACGGCCGCCATTTCGCTCGTAAATCCGGAAATCCGCTCGTAAATTGGAACGGTTTTCGCTAGCGCACCTAAAAACACTCTATTTTCATCTAAAAACTACTTTTGAGTGCATAAAAATGATCGGAAACGTGTGTTTATATGCTTAACTAGCTAACTGTAGTGAAAAAACACATGAAAACTCAGTATTTTTTTCGTTTTTTCCAAAAATGTGCAGCTCGTAAGTCTGGAACCTCGCAGATCAGAGCGCTCGTAAATCGGGGACTACCTGTATATAAGGGACTTGTGCTGAGAGGACACAGGATAGTGCTACCAAGAGCAATGGTGAAGCAAGCACTGGAAATTGGACACGAAACTCACCAAGAGTGGTTCGTACAAAACAATATTTAAGGAGCAAATTTTACTGGCCCAACATGGACTTGGATGTAGAGACTGATCAAAAACTGTTCTGCTTGTGTGCTCAATCAGCCGCTTCATGAAAATCAACCCCTTCAACCACTAGAGCTACCACCAAGACCATGGACAAAGATAAGAATTGATCTGGTAGGTCCTATCCAAAACCAATATGTGTTAACTATGATAGACTATTATACTTCCTTCCTGGAAGCTGTAGTTGTTCCAGACATTTCCTCAGCTACTGTCATTTCAGAACTGACCAGTGGCGGCCCGTGAAATGTCCACCAGGGGGGGCTATACCTAAAAAAAAATGATATACAGTTTTGTTGGGTGCCAGCAGCACACGAGGGGGTGGAAGGGAATGACAGTAGATGTGAGGAATGTGGGGATACAGAAAGTGTAGAACATGAACTGATGCACTAAATATACAGATGATAGGGAGAAGTTAAAAGAAAAATTCAATGAGAAACGAGAGTTTGGAGTTTAGGAGGAATATTAGGAACTGAAGGTGATAGGGATAAAATAAATTATATTAGAAAAGCATTGTTTAAATATTTACAAAACATCAATATTAAAAATAGAATACTTTAGTGTACACTTATAAGGAAAGGATGCCATGAGCTACACACTCTTGCTCAGTATGTGGCGGTATGCACCTAAACGATGTTTGCAATCCGCCAATAAACTAAAAGAAGAAGAAAAAAACACACAAAGAAGAATTCAACCACCAGATGTGTTTTACAACTGGTGGAAAGCATGGCCTAACTTTAATAAAATGACCAGCAGTGCAGCACTTGCAATAATTTTATATTGTGCAAAGGAGAGTGAAGTAAAAATGTGGCCCGTCTTTGATGAGCTCAGCCGGATTATTTTGCTCAGAAGTAACAGAGTGGTCCATGACGTCCTTCTCTATCAGGTAAATAAAACTGTATAAACTACGTCTCATACCACTACCAGTGTATGAATGTGTGAATGAATGGGTGGATGGCTGGTATTGTAAAGCGCTTTGGGGCTCCTCACAGGGGGCTAGAAAGCACTATATAAATAAGCTCCAAAAAAAAAAAAAAAAACAACATTAAAGCAGCTAACAAGTTATACTCCACTTAAAGCGGTAAGTCAGCTCAAATACAAACACCATGCTAACGTTAGCTCGCATTTTTTTATTGGACAAACAACCTGAAATTAGGGCTGGGCGATATGAGGAAAATCTTATATCCTGACATTTTTTGGCTATATCACGATACACGATATATATCACGATAGCTCCAAAATCAATGAAAAAATGATTCAAAATTGATTAAAAAATTTCAACACTAAATTTGAACAAACTTAAATATTTTATTTTAACCATCAATTGTACACATAAGCTTTTTACAAATAGAATTATTGCCACTGTCTTTTTGTTGTCTACACTCTAGTCTAAATCTTTAATAAACTCAAAAATTGGACCATAGCAGCAAAAAAGTACTTCAAGCAAAAAGGAAGAATAAATAATTTAAACTTAAAAAGGTGCTCTTGTGCTTTTAAAAAATGTTAAATCAAAACATTTAAGGCCTTTAAATTACAAAAACAAAAGTATAAACAGTGGCCATAAAATTTACTGACTTTACGGCATGTTTTGCATATTACCGCATTTTGTTTGACGTCCTCTTTCAAAACCATCACTGTTCGGGCTAATCAGAAGCCATGGCTGACAGCTGAGGTTCACAGACAGAAAGGAATGCTGCCTTCAAAGCGGGAGATCAGGTGGGCCTGAAGGTAGCCAGAAAGAACCTGGCCCAGGGCATCAGAGAGGCCAAGGAGCAGTATTCCAGGAAAATAGCTCACCGTTTCAAGGACAGCAAGGATACACGCAGTCTGTGGCAGGGAATACATACCATCACAGACTACAACCCCCCCCCAGACCTGTGACAGCTCAACCTCTACGCTGAATGAACTGAATGAGTTCTTCGCTCGGTTTGAGGCAAGTAACAGCACACCTGCACATAAATTCCCCCCCTCTCCTGATGGCCAGGTGCTGGCGCTGTCCTCAGACAGCGTAAGGCGATCATTTATCAAGATTAATGCCCGGAAGGCCTCTGGTCCTGACAACATACCTGGTCGTGTGCTGAAGGACTGTGCAGGGGAACTCGCAGCGGTCTTCACGGACATCTTTAACATCTCACTGAGCCAGGCCATCGTCCCCACCTGTTTCAAAGCCACCACCATCATCCCTGTCCCAAAGAAGGCAACGCCCGCATGCCTCAATGACTATCGCCCAGTAGCACTCACCCCCATCCTGATGAAGTGCTTTGAACGGCTAGTCATGAAAAGCATCACATCTGTCCTCCCTGCCTCCCTGGATCCCTTCCAATTTGCATACCGACCTAATCGCTCAACCGACGATGCCATCTCCTCTGCCCTCCACACAGCTCTCACACATCTGGACACGAAGGACTCTTATGTTAGAATGCTGTTCATCGACTTCAGCTCGGCATTCAACACCATCATCCCCCAACAGCTCATCCATAAACTGGACAGTCTGGGGCTGAACACCTCAATGTGTAACTGGCTGCTAGACTTCCTGACCGGGAGACCACAGACAGTACGGATCGGGAGTAACACATCTAGCACCATCACATTGAACACAGGGGCCCCACAAGGATGTGTGCTGAGCCCCCTTCTATTCACCCTGCTAACACACGACTGCACACCATCGTACAGCTCCAACCACTTCATCAAGTTTGCGGACGACACAACAGTGGTAGGTCTCATCAGCAACAACGATGAGACGGACTACAGGAACGAGGTGAGCCGCTTGGCCTTGTGGTGCGGACACAACAATCTCACTCTCAACGTGGAGAAGACAAAGGAGATTGTCGTGGACTTCAGGAAGAGGGATGCACAACATGCCCCTCTGACCATCAACAGCACCGCAGTGGAGAGAGTGGACAGCACCAAGTTCCTGGGAGTGCACGTCTCAAAGGACCTGTCCTGGAGCAGGAACACTGCAGCACTGGCCAAGAAGGCTCACCAGCGCCTCTACTTTCTCCGCAAGCTGAAAAGGGCTGGAGCTTCAACCTCCATCATGTGCACCTTCTACAGGGGAGCCATAGAAAGTGTCCTGACAAGCTGCATCACGGTGTGGTTTGGTGCATGCACTGCATCCTGCCGCAAGAGCCTCCAGCGCATCGTGAAAGCAGCTGAGAAGATCGTCGGCACCTCCTTGCCCTCACTGCAGGACTTACACAGCAAACGCCTCACTCGGAAAGCCCACTGCATGGCAGGTGATCCCACACACCCACTACACAGCCGCTTTAGACTGCTGCCATCAGGGAGGAGACTGAGGAGTCTCCAGGCTCGAACCAGCAGACTGAGAGACAGCTCTGTTCATCAGGCAGTCAGAATGCTAAACACTCTGCCTGCTCTGCCTCCCCTCCCATTTGAACTGCCTTAACACAAAAAACTTTCTCACACATTACCACACAACACAAAGATTTTAACACTGGACTCTGTGTCATCAAACGGGTTATTCACTAAACTCTCGGTCATGTGCTCATTCAGTTTGCACTACTTCTCATATTTGCACTAATGTTTGTATTACATTACTGCCTATAGTCATACTACTGTTTACATTCACTGTTTACATTTATTAATACTGTTTACATTTATTACTACTGCTTTACATTTATTATTACTGTTTACATTTACACTACTTTTATCTACACTACTGCAGATACATATACAGCATTCTCTGACTAGCCTTATCTAAGGATGCCAAATGTGCCTTATGTGCCTTACTTCATATGCCACTTTGCCTATATACCAACATCAACTACCTCATACATATACATGTACTGTGTACATTAACTCATATGCTGCTGTGCCACTCTTTGCAAATGTCAACGCTAGAAACTTCAGTTTATTTTATAGATATACGTTTTATACTTTTTATACTACTATGCAAAAACTCAGGACAGTATTACACTTTTATTATTTCATTTTATGCTTATGTTCATTGGGTGTTTGGTGTTTTAGGGGTGTTTGGTGTTTCAGTGTTGGTGTAAATTTTCATACTTTTATACTATTATGAAAAAACTCAGGACAGTGTTACACTTTTTTTTACTATTTTATGCTTATGTTTATTAAATGTTTTAGTGTTTAGTGTTTAGATGGTTACTGTTGCACCGAGGGACTGAGAGAAACGCAATTTCGGCCCTGTGTATGTCCTGTACATATTGCAGTTCTGACACAAAAGTTGACTTTGACTTTGACTTAAACAAATGTCTCAATATTGGAGCCAATCATTGTCGAGGATTTCCCAGCGCACTCCGTCCTATCAGAAGCCTCGCTTGTCTCATTTAGAGAATCACGGTTAAGGCAACCAATCAGAAGCTTCGCTTGTCTCGATTTGAAGATCCAGTCGGAAGCTGAGTCACACGAGCTCAGTTTAGCGACAGACACTTTACAAGATAGGCACGCTACGAGACAGACACGCTACCCAATGGTAAGTTTGAGGGGACGTAATGAATAGCAAATTGTAATGGATAAAACGGCAAAATATGTCGGGTTTCGTCGCCGGCATAGCTTAGCCTGTATATAAAGCTAGATTCATAGTCGACGCGTCGCGCAGCGCGTGAGGGTGTGCCCTCCAAAAGTGACGCAATTTCACAGTCCCCGCCCCTGCGCGTTGGCCCCGCGCAGGGGATTAGCGCGTGCCGTGCACCTCTGAATTTTTGAAACTCCGCAAGCCTAGAGCGCGCGCCGCGCTCAGTGACGTACGGACTGGGCTCAAAACAAGATGGACGCTTTCGAAGCTGCTCTGGCTGAACTCATCCGCATGTATCGCCATTTGTATGATCCCTCTATGAGAGAACACAAAGATGTGCAACTGGCACAGAATTCATGGAAGGAGATTGCAGAAGCGATGCAGAAGGAGGAAGAAAAACATGCGGGATCGCTTCGTGAAGGCCAAAAAGAGGGTGATCAGAAGTGGCGATCCTGGCACCAACAAACCGGTGCCAATCCTCGTTGTGGAGCTGAGTTGGCTGTCGAGTTTTATAAAACACCGAGAAAAGGACACAAATATGGAAAAAGAGGTAAAAATGAAAGAAAAAAGTACTGCTTTTATTACAGCTAGCTTAGCATGGAATACAGCAGGCCATGCTGTGCAGCCTGCCGTGTTGTTTCCCCTTTGTAGTCATATAAACAATAAACTGTGAGAATGAATGACCAAAACATGGCTTAATGAAAATATAAATCAAGCTGCTGACCAGTAAATGTGAAATAGTGGAAATAACCATTTTAGATCTGCACACCTCAACTGTAAACAAATTTAGCCTGTGTGTGTGTTGATGCTTCACCTTCTGTTTATTAAGCTAACAATTACACAAACATTTGTTTTTATTTAACACATATGTGCATTGTATCCGTTACCGTACAGCAGGCCATGCTGTGCAGCCTGCCACGTGTTGTTTCCCCTTTGTAGTCATTGATATAAACAATAAACTGTGAGAATGAATGACCAAAACATGGCTTAATGAAAATATAAATCAAGCTGCTGACCAGTAAATGTGAAATAGTGGAAATAACCATTTTAGATCTGCACACCTCAACTGTAAACAAATTTAGCCTATATGTCTGTTGATGCTTCACCTTCTGTTTATTAAGCTAACAATTACACAAACATTTGTTTTTATTTAACACATATGTGCATTGTATCCGTTACCGTTTCATTTTGTACTGATGGATGTCAATGTCTGTTTTTTAGCCTGAAGAAACACCACAGAGCCAAGCACAGGACGATACATGGTGCCTCGACCAGACTGTCACCCCATTCGACCAGACCGTCACCCCCATGGACCAGACCGTCACCACCATCGACCATGAGTACATCACACCCATCGTCTCTCACAACCTCACGCCTACTGGCCATGAAACTGGCAGTACTTCAAATGCAGGGTGTTTTCCTCTGCGCAGGTCCTCCACGCCAATTCCTCCCTGTCCAACGGTGCCCATACCCGTACCACCTCGACACTTGCCAGGGTCAAGCAGCAGTAGCAGAAGCGACAGCCCTAGCATCAGCTCACTCCGTTGGTGTTGGTGAAAACTTTTTATACTTTTATACTACTATGAAAAAGTACTATGCAAAAACTCAGGACAGTATTACACTTTATTTCATTTTATGTTTATTAAATGTTGGTGAAAACTTTTTATACTTTTATACTACTATGAAAAAGTACTATGCAAAAACTCAGGACAGTATTACACTTTATTTCATTTTATGTTTATTAAATGTTGGTGAAAACTTTTTATACTTTTATACTACTATGAAAAAGTACTATGCAAAAACTCAGGACAGTATTACACTTTATTTCATTTTATGTTTATTAAATGTTGGTGAAAACTTTTTATACTTTTATACTACTATGAAAAAGTACTATGCAAAAACTCAGGACAGTATTACACTTTATTTCATTTTATGTTTATTAAATGTTGGTGAAAACTTTTTATACTTTTATACTACTATGAAAAAGTACTATGCAAAAACTCAGGACAGTATTACACTTTATTTCATTTTATGTTTATGGATATTAAATGTTGGTGTTGGTGAAAACATTTTATACTTTTATACTACTATGAAAAAGTACTATGCAAAAACTCAGGACAGTATTACACTTTATTTCATTTTATGTTTATTAAATGTTTTAGTGTTTTAGTGTTTAAATAGTTATTGTTGCACCGAGGGACAGAGAGAAATGCAATTTCAATCCTGTGTATGTCCTGTACATATTACTGTTTTGAGAATAAAGCTGACTTTGACTTGACTTTGATTCAAATGATACATTTGTAATGCATAATTACACATTTATCAATTATTTTTAGACAGCATGCAATTTTTGCACACATTAAAATCAAAACACTATTTCTACAGGTTTCTCCACATTCCACTTCACATTCCTGGTGAAATAAAGGCTACTACACATTGAGATTTTTCGTGTCAGGTAGCAATGCTTCATTTTAATGCAATATGGGACTTATATTTACAATGCCATTTCAGGTTTCCAAATAATTCTAACATCTAATGTTCTTACAATTATAAAAAAGTCTTTCATACCAAATTTTATGTAATACAACTGTTAGTGGCTTTGTAAATACAATATGCAAACAAAACAGACGGAAAGCTGAAGTGGATATTTCAATGTAGTTTCATTTTATTTAAAATCATTAACATTCAAATACATATAGCAATATACAATATAGCTTGGCACACCTCAGAGACTATCAGGGAAACCGTAGTTGCACCAAGTTTGTAGCTGGCTGCTACACTTTTCTGGCTGCTACCTGAAGCCAGGATTCTTAAAGTCACTGCCAAACGCTCGGGTAATGTCACAGGGCTGCTGTGGGTCCTTCCATGTCGTATGAAAGGCGAAATACGATGTAGCAGGTCATCAAATCGGCGTGCAGACATGCGGAAGTAACTGAAGTGCATTTCTTCGTCAATTCTCCGCATCGGCATCACCACCCACCAGTACGTCTCTGAGGGTGTAATGGCCGAACATACCATCTCCTTCTGCGTCTTCTTCGTCTCATTAAAATTGCAAGACACAATAACTGTTGTTCTATTATAATTTGCTCCTCTAATAAAGACAGTTCAAGAATGAAGCGAGCGGGAAGCCATTTTGTTTGTGTTGTGACGTCAAACAGTTCTTCTTCTACGGTAGATTTCTTCTTCTACACCCTTTCTTGTAACATATGCACATGTTGTAGAGGCTACTGCCACCTGCTGGCCCGTAAAAGAACAGCACTTTGCCATGCTCCGCCGTGCGTCAACCATAAACACAGGGGCGAAACTATGAACGCATTTCGCCGTGCGGCACAGTGCACGCGCGGCGCGCGCGCTCCAGCCTGCGGACCAAAGCGAAAGTCTAACTCAGCCTTAAAGAGAGGCTGAAGGAATTAGCTTGTCCGGCTAGCCTAGCTTGTTGGCTAAAAACACGGGACATGCAAGTTTTACATGCTGCTTAAACTGTGCAAAACAAACTTCACTCTGTGAAAGTTCCTGTGTTTAGCCTGCTTTTTATTACCCAACTATTTTATTTCCATTTAAACTGGGGAGGGATGGAGAGATAAGGGTTGGCAGAGTTGATGTGGGTGAAGTGCTGTGACCCAGCCTCTTAATCACTGTTGTAATGTTTCCTTCTTCAGAATTTCTAGTTTCCTCATTTAAATCTGCAGTTTGAACATGTCTGTGAGTTGATCTTCATTATGACATTGTGTGCAATGCTGTTATGATGGTTACACTGATGCTACAACCATTTTCTAATGTTCTCTCTTGAATCTCATGTTATTGTAATAATTTTTTTTGTCCCAACATCCAAGCTTCAGAAGGGTTCCCAATGGGACCCTGATCCTAAGGGCCTCCAGTGAGGCTAAAGGTCAGGGTTCCCAGAAGGGAGCCTACAGGGCCAAACGGGCAGAGGAGGTGGAGCCGGACGCGAGGGCCCATGTTGTCCGAGAGAGGGGAGATGCCTCCAATCCCACCCTCGTCCTCAGCAGGTCTGCCCTGCAGTTCGGCAGGTACCAGGGCAGAACCTTCCTGTGGCTGCATGAGAATGATGTGGGCTACGCCGTAAATATTGTGGCCTCCCACCAAAAGGGGCGCGAGAAGACAGATTTTCAGTCTCCCCTCATGGCCAACAAGGTAGCATTTTCTCTTTTATTGTGATGTGTTTCTATTCCGTTTCCACCTGTCATCCTACCCTGTGTACGTGCAGGACGCCCTCCTGCACTACTCCTCGGCCTACCCTGACTTCATGGAGGTGGTCAGGTTTCATCGGGCATTCCAGGTGGCGGAGGCCAAATCCCTTCTGCCGGGACAGGCTCTTGTTGGCTTTGGGGACTTCAAATATGAGACCCTGGAGAGCCTCTACAACTCCAAGGAGGCCAAGAAGATACAGTATGATAGAACTCTGTAACCTGTGTATGTTGAGTGTCTGCTGTAATGACTCAGCTGACATTCTGTGTCATCCGCACAGATTCATCAAATATCTGAGGAGGGTTTCACCTACTCCGGGCTCACAGATGGAGAAAGCTGTCGACTATGTTCGGCGCCAAGACAGTCAGAGGTCCGCCAAAGCCTGCGCGACCACCTCAGGAGCAGCGCCTGTCTCAGTGCCGAGGCTGGACTCGAGGATTGCAAAACAGTATATCATTTAAATAATTAATACACATATTATTACATTAACATTATATATTATACATGCATATTAGTAATACATCCATATTATTACATCCATTGTTTCATTTCTACATTTAAAAATTCACTTGTCCAAACATGCTTGCTGTTTTGCTTCAAGTTTGCTGCCTTTGTGTCCACACGGCGTTCTCTGTCAGGGGTGGAGATGCAGACCGCACTGAAGAAGATCAGCTCTAGCTCCTCCACACAGCCTTCAATTCCAGGTGACATCAAATACAAAACAATTGCAGTGGGTAGCGGTTTTATGTTTGATGATGTCATTTTGTTTGTCATGGTTTGGTTTCCAGCCAGCAGCAGAGCATACCGACGAGCTCTCTCCTCACTTGCGCCTGTGGAGCCGGTGAACCCGACCACCGCAGAAGAGCTGGTCGGGCCTACTGCTGCCATGGAGAAGTGTGAGTAACAACCACGTCATTTCTCTTGTATGGTTGACCAAAATAAAAAAAGATGCTGACTGTTTTCTCCCATTATATTTCTCAAATATTGCAACCATCAGATGAAGCAGAGGTGAAACAGTAAGTCTGAGTCCAGTAAATGCTTTGCATGTAACCCACGTAGCCGCACAGTGCTTTGTCTTGTAGCTAACCAACTGACTCCTTCCCTGATCTAGCTCTTTGTAGCATTGAATCATGCTTGCTTCTTCGGTTGCATCGCCTTCTTCAACAGATGTGCATGTGGGTGCGTGTGTGTGTGTGAGCTACAGAAAACGCTTTAATTTGTTACTGAAAATTTTCTTTTGTCCTTCAGCCCCCGCAGGGCAGCCACGTCCTACTGCCACCTCCCTGCCAACAGAGCTAACTGACCATGAGCTGCTGGAGGCCATAGAGGAGGACAGAGCCTCCCAGCAGCCCGACTGCCTCCAGAGCCCGCCACCACAGTGGAGGACGCCCTCTCTGGAGGCAACCCTCCACCGCCTCCTGACGGTACTGAAGTGAGTCAACAGACGGTAAACCAGTTCACTGTAACATGCTTGACGGGATGTTGAGGCTCTCGTTTTGTTTCTGCAGCTGCTGCCCGCGTCCTGGAGGGCTGCTCTCAGCGCCGAACAGCAGGAGTTGATCGGCCGGACGCTGTTTGTGAGGGACCACGTGGGGAGGCGTCGCCTCACCGTAGACCTTGACTTGTGGTGGTACCTTCCCCAGCCCCGGCCGGTCTACCACCAGCCTCCCGCATCCCCCGGCCCCTTCTTAGCTTATCGGCTGTTCCTGTGGATGCCTCACAGGATGTGGCATCTGAAGCTGACTTGCCCCCAGCCTTTGTGCATTGGGTCCATGACAAAGGCTGGGCTCTACAGGACCATCCGGAGGGTCCTGGACACTGACGGCTGGTATCTCATGGCCACGGAGTACCTGGAGTGCCGTCGGTGTAAGAAGAAGATCTGTGGGCGGTCGCAGGGCATCATCAGGCAGCTGCCCTCCACCTACAGCTGCCTGTTTCTGGCTGTACTCGCGTACAAGTAAGACACAACCTCAGCAGCTGTGGGTTTTTCTGACGAACTTACACCCAAGAGCCTTGCACCAACTGTTTTTATCTTCACAACACATTGAACTGGTTCTTCTATACTCTGACCTGGTGACGTCTCTTTCCTGCAGACTGTCCTGTGACCTGATAGTGGTTGGACAGCTCAACTGTCGCACTCTGGGCAACAGTGCCAAACGGCTGTTCAACACTCTGCGGGAGCAGCACACCGATGCCTGGATGAGGAGATCGATCCACTACCTCGGCGTGTGCAAGCAGTTCCTGTCCTTGTGCTCCGTCCGTCAGTTTGTGCGACCTCCGCCCATGCCCCATATACCGTCACCAGTCTGGCTGCTGACAATGTACTGCTACGACGTGGTGGCACGGCTGGACGAGTACAAGGCCAGGATCACGTCCACTTTCGGAACCATCTTAAAGATGGATTCAACCAAGAAGGTCAGAGATCAGACTGTACAGGCTGATAAATGGCAGTTTCTGTCTCACTCACTCCAACACGTTTTTTTGTTCAGGTGATGAAGATGCTTGCTGGTGCCGCCTCTGACACGGCTGCCTGGGTCACCAACGTGGGTAATGAGCATGGCCAGGTCCTCAACAGCGTCCTCACCTGCACCGAGGGGAACGAGGGCCTGGCGGACGGCTTGATGAGGCGGTATCGACTCGCCGGGGTTTCTCCCCCCCAGATCATCTACGTGGACTGTGACTGCTGTAACAGAGACGGCATGTCGAGGACAGCTGCCCTGTTTAATGTACGAACTGAGAAGAATTCTGATTTTCATCTGGGTGACTGTTCTGTAACATCTTCATCCAACCACCACTGTAGGTTCGACTTGACATTTGGCACTTCATGAGGCGTATCGCTCAAGGTGTCA
>JBBPBX010028383.1:10067-24425 GCA_038048925.1 Garcialebias charrua
TTTTCAAAGACATAAAACAGACAGAGGGGATAGGAAGGTTACCATGCTTAGCTTTGGTACTTTGCTTTGGTACTTTGCTTTGACTTCCAAATGGAAGATAAGACATTTCTTTTTTTCTTCTTCTTTTTTCTTTGTCATGTTCGGCATTACTGTGGCACTCAGAATTATTGTCTGAGTGTCGAGGTGATACCCAACAGATTTACTTTCACAAGCAGAGCATTATGGCTGGCCTTAATGCTCCACTTGATATATACGGTAAATAAAATTTTATTAGAATTTGCTTTGGGTTTGTTTAAGATGTAATGGACACTGGGATGAAAAAAAAAAACAAAGCTAAAAAAGGGAGAGAAGGGGTAAAAGAGAAAAAGCAATAGGAGTATAGGAGAGAGAGAGAGGTATAAAGAGAACACAAAGCAACATTGTTGAAGTCTGCCTCTAGACCTGCAGGTCAAGATAAGACATTTCAAACACATATAATGCAACAATCACTAAAGAGACAAAACACCTGAGAGAGAAAGAGAGAGTTGATAAGAGATAAAGAAGAAAGTGAAAGTGTAGGCAGCAAAAGGGGATTCATTTGGGAAACAATAATGTCCTATAAACAGATGGTGGAGGGCACTGGGAAAATTCTGCTCCCATCATGAAAGACCCATGAAGCACAAAACTCCAGCTGTGAAGCTTACCGACAGCAGCCACCGAGAGGTAGCAACCTGCCAACAAGCACCCACTAATTAATAGAGAAAAAAAAGAAGCTTAATTCAGAGACTCATGGGATGGAAATGGGGGCACGCTTGGCCTCAATCTGGTGGCTGAAAAAGGCTGGAATGTGCTTGTCTACATTATCAAATGGTCACAGTGAGTTCCTGTGTGACCGGTGGATTAGATAGATGTGGAGCTTGATCACCAGTGACAGGTGGGAAATGGAGGAAGTGGATTTCCAGAGATTTCTGAGGCTGCTTTAGTGGAAATAGTAAAGGAAGACAACAGGAGGCCAGGTGACAGAAACAGCCATGCAGAAAAAAGGAAAAATAACACAAGGGTAGGACTTATAACTGCACAAAGAATGATAAAAAAAAAGGTAAATGGGGACAAAGGAAGATGACAGAAGGTTGAGAAAAATAGTGGGGGGAAAAAAAGAATTAAAATATAAATCAAATGAGACACAAATCACAATGGAAATGAACAAAATGTAACTGTATGTGTCTGACCAAGATCACAGTCTGTTTTTTTTCTTCTTCTCCTGCTTACATATCATGCCACTAAAGCCTGTCCTTAAAAATTATAAAATAAATAAATAAATAAACAAACAAACAAAAAAGCTGGGTAAAAAAGGTGTGTGTGTGTGAGTTTATACTCTACTTGCCCTCTCCATCACCCCATTTACCATTGAGAGGCAGACAAGTATACAATGACCAAGCCAATTTTAGATTTCATTTCAGCTCAAATTAATCCAGGAGCTGGAGAGTCTAATACAAAGAAAAAAAAAAACCAGACTCGGTTGGATTTTCAAGGATTAGCCTCTCTGCTCATGTTTTGCTCTGCCAGCTTCTACATGAATGGTGCCTCACCAGGGGAGCTGATGTTTCATTGTGTTGGCGGAAAATGTTTTCACTCAGGATTACAAAGTGCAAACTTTAATTCAGTGAAGCAATTGTTAGTAAGTGCCCAAAGATAGTTGTTCATGTCACAAGATTATTAATTACAAAACACTAACGGACCAGTCCAGTACGTTAAATAAATGCAGAAAAGACTAAATATTTTAATCAGAGCTCTGACCCTCCCAACCAGTAGTTATTAAAAAAGGCGTACACACACAGTGATTTAAAATCAATCATGTTTTTAATAAATTATTTAAAAAAATAATTTTTAAAATTTGCAACATTACATAAAATCAATGGCACGTACGTCATTGCCTCAAGATGCATTACACTACAAGACAAAACAGCAATGGATGCCTTTCAACATTAGGATGTGTGCACTTGTTGATGAAATTACTTGTATGTATAAGCAGTAGATAAGTAAAAAAAGCAAACACACATAAATTGCAGTCGTGGGCTATGAAGTCTTGTGAATAAAGGTGTCAAAACTGCAGAAATCTGGGCAAAAGATTTTGTTTACATTGTTGTCAGTGCATCATCTGGATATTAAATGTTTGACTTGATATTATTGTAAATGGGTTTGCCTGAATCCATTAATGCATTTTCTATACGTTCATTGTCCTGCATGGAGAACAGGCCCCCATGACAAACACAGAGCAAGTGGCAGGTTACACACTGGACAGATCAGAGGCGTCTCACAGGGTGTATAGGTACATCTACAAAAATTAGAATATTGTGACAATGTTCAGTGTTTGTCAATCACTTCAGAAAGTGAAACTCGTATTATTCATTACAGTTATAGTGAAATATTGCAAAACTTTATTTCTTGTAATTGTGATGATTATGGCTTACAGATAATGAAAACCTAAAACTCAGTGTCTCAGAAAATCAAAAAATATTGTACTAATGTTTCATATTCGAAACTCATTATGCACAGACAAATCAGCTCCAAATAGTCAAGCCACTCCTGAACCAGAGACAACATCAGAAGTGTTTTACCAGGACTGAGAACTTCGGAAAACACAGTGGACCAACTCCAGCAGATGGTATGGCACCAAATCATCACTGACTGTGGAAACGTGACATACTTAAAGCAACATGCAGTGCCTCCAGAGTGGAGAGGAAGGTTACAGCGAGGCACATGGTCCACAGCCGCGGGAAGCAGTGAGGTGTGGGTGGTGGGGACGGTATAGAGCTTGCGGCTGGAGCCACGAGCCACCTTCATCCCCGGATCCTTCCAGGCTGGCCCAGAGCCAGTCGGGGAGCATCATCGTGGAGGAAATGTGCCCGGCGAGAGCCAGATAGACACGGGGGGGGAAGGTCCCCAGTGAAGGGGGATCCACCGCCACCGAGCAGCCGTCCAATTCGCCGTCCAATCCGCTGGGTTAAATCCCCCGAACAGACTACGCAGACCCAACTCTTTTGCAGATTTTATTACCTGCCGTTTCTAATATGCAGAACAGGATTTCCTTTTTTGGGGGCATTTTACTTGTGTCAGGGGTGTCAAACTCACTTACAAAAGGGGGCCAAAATTAAAACCTTTTTCAAACTAAGGGCTAATTTCAGAAACATTTATTCAAATCAGATACCCAACATCTTTTCTTGATCACAGGTTCCTCAACAAGAGTTTGATTGGTCTAATCTGATGTTCTCTGCTGTGCTTTTGACACCACAATAAAAGATTACTGAAGAAATTCAAGAGATAGAAGTATTTTACATTTCACATATCATCTTGGGGCCAGAAAAGACGTCACCAAGGGCCACATTTGGCCCCCGGGCCTTGAGTTTGACACATATGCTCTAAGTGAATGTTTGTGGGGGAGTGTGGGTTAGTGGTATAGGAACAACATATAGTTGTCAAAAGCCTTGAGGGCCCTCTCCCGGCTGCAAATGGTAATGTTTACTCTTTGGGTCATGTCAGTTTGAATGAACATTTAACATGTCAGTCAAAAAAATGTGTAATGAAAAAACCTAAATAAATCACTTTGTGCTATATCAAAGTCAAGTCAAAGTCAAAGTCAACTTTATTGTCAAAACTGCAATATGTACAGGACATACACAGGATTGAAATTGCGTTTCTCTCAGTCCCTCGGTGCAACAGTAACCATTTAAACACTCAAATACTGAAACACAGTGCTGGGCAACGCTAATTAAAAAATTTGTTCCACAATTTCTAAAACGCTTATTAATTTTTTTAGGTCCACAATTTCAAAAGCACAAATGTCTTATGAAATTTAGGGGAAGCTAATCTAATCCGCTATTTATATTTTTATATATAATATATATATATATATATATATATATATATATATATTATATATATATATATATATATTATATATATATATATATATATATATATATATATATATATATATATATATATATATATATATATATATATATATATATATATATATATATATATTTATATATAGCCGGCAGCGTTATCAATATTTGCACTACACTGCCAACTGAAAAGTAACAAAAATGATCCTAAAAGGATGAAATTACAAAAATCAAAGGATTTATTTAATACTTTACGTACATATATTCTATTCGGCCACGAAATTAACAAAAAATAGAATGATCTTTTAATCCCTAAAACCACTTTTAAATCTCAAATACACGGGTGTGTCGCCACCGCATTTATACATAAAAGTAACCCAAATACATAAAACTAACGACTCACCGTCGAATGGTCGACACAAAACACACAATAAAATCCTCCGGCCACGTTAATTTGGCTTGAAACAGCGGGGTTCTCTGCGGATTTATCCATTAGTAACCCAGCACAACCAACCAGCTGGACACAGAGTTAGCGTCTATAGGTAGTCAACAGATTTAATGAAAAGTAACTAAAATACATAAAAATAACGACTCACCGTCGAATGGTCGACACAAAACACACAATAAAATCCTCCGGCCACGTTAATTTGGCTTGAAACAGCGGGGTTCTCTGCGGATTTATCCAAGTACCCAGCACAAACAGCTAGCCACAGAATTAGCCCCTGAGTTCACCTCTGACCCGGAAGATGTCAAGATGGAATAGTCCATTTTTAGTAGGGGGATAAAGAAATCGACCGTTTTTTTATTGCGTATTTAATGATCGTTTTCATCGTAACTATAATTATTTTTATGTTAAATGTACATTAACAAGCAGGATCAATGTTAGGGATGTAGGTGACTGGCCGGGGCGCGGCGGGGCCGGGGCCCCATGCTGATTGGGATCCCCAGGCAACGGCATCATTTGCTACATGGTAGATCCGAGTCTGTTCTCCGCTCTGCTCCCTCCCCCCTCCAACCCTCCCTCCTCTCTGCTCTTTACGGTGGGGAAAAAGGTAAAACAAGTTGTAAATAAGTTTATTGGTTTTTACTGATAGATAATTAGTTATTAGCGGTACTGCATTTTAAATAAAAATAGCACAAATCCGCTTATGAATTATAAAAGTTAGTCAAACCACAAAAACGCTGACAAAAAGTTTAGGTCCACTGTAAGCGGATTAGCGCTTTAGCGCTCTCTAGCGTTCATTTGCCCACCACTGCTGAAACATTTAATAAACATAATATTTATATATATAACATTTAATAAACATAAGCATAAAATAGTAAAAGTGTAACACTGTCCTGAGTTTTTGCATAGTAGTATAAAAGTATGAAAATTTACACCAACACTAAAACTAAAACTAAAACACTAAACATTTAATGAACATAAGCATAAAATGAAATAATAAAAGTGTAATACTGTCCTGAGTTTTTGCATAGTAGTATAAAAAATATAAAAAGTATATCTATAAAATAAACTGAAGGTTCTAGCATTGACATTTGCAAAGAGTGGCAAAGCAGCATATGAGTTAATGTACACAGTATATGTATGAGGTAGTAGTTGATGTTGGTATAGAGGCAAAAGTGGCATATGCAGTAAGGCACATTGGGCATCCTTAAATAAGGCTAGTCAGAGAATACTGTATATGTATCAGTGGTGTAGATATAAAAGTAGTGTAAATGTAAACAGTAGTAATAAATGTAAACAGTATAAATAAATGTAAATTAATAAATGTAAATGTCGGAGGGAAGAACTTCCTAAGAACTGGTTTTTCCTCTGGAAAAAGCTGGAAACGTTCTGGTCATATGCCAATTAGACCCACATCTCAGCTGGAGTCACAGTAAAGCCTACTGTGTCTCAAAACACTCATTTCTGAAAGAATTTGTTTTCTGAAGTTTTATTTTGAAAATCAGTCAGTGCGCTTGACCTTTGTTTCCTGCCGAGGGAGGCGAGTTTCCTCGTATCGTGAATCAGCCACACACGCTGAAGTTTCAACTGGACGGCCGTTGGACAAACCCATCCACGTGTGTGTCCAGATACTTCTCCACTCTTATCTCCAAGAGACGAACCGTCAACAGGTAACGAGTCGTGGATGTGGGCTGAACGTGCGGGAGCCCAGCTTTAACTCGTGTGGGGAAAAAGTGCCACCCTGTCTGCTCAAAATAATTAACTTCCTTTAAACTTAGCTTTCATTTCTCACTTCTTCCTCTTATTTCTTATTTTTCTTAAGCCATTAATCTGTCAAGTAAATGTGCCAACAGAAAAGTTCCTAACTGTCTGTTTGATTTTAATTTGAATTCTTGTCAACGTAGTTTAGTAGATCAGAGCTAATATCGATACAAATGTTTAATGTATTTTTATGATTATTTCAATAAAAGGTCTATTTTCTGGTGGACCAACATAAATTGAAGTCTCTCGTGAAATTACATTTCTGGCTAATCACTTTAAAGCAATTTAATACCGGAAAAAGGGTGAACTCGCGAAGGAATTTGGGTCAGATCAAGTCTGTTCAAACCTCTAAAATATAGGTAAGTCAGTAAACTGACCAATAAGTCCTATATTATTGCAATAATGGTGGCCCGTACGGGGATTATTGTCAGGGTCAGTCAGGTACAGCATCATGGACTTGATAGCAGGGTCCAACTTCTGCAGTTGGACGACGTCTGTGTCAGTCAGTGCAGGTCGTACCGAGACTGCGTTGTCGGCAGGTCTGGCTGCGGCCTGTGCACGTGTGACTGCCATAACCTCGACAGTATGTTGTATTGGCAGAGTCTTGATCAACCAGGAGGGGTCAAAGGACCATAGCTGACCCTTATCCGCTCCTTCCTTGGCTAAAGAGTCTGTAATGTCATTGTAGTACTTGTCATCACCTGGGATGTTGTCGTTGCGGAATGCAGATCCATCCACGTACAATGTTGTCATACCCTTACAGATATTATCATCAAAGAAGTGGTGATTCGGATCCTCCGTCACCAAGGGTCTTTCCTTAGCTGGCTGCAGGGTGGCCGGCACATCTCTTGAGCATTCCTGGCAGACTGCCAAGTCAGTACCCAAATGTGACTTCTTATTTTGACCATAACAGATGTCCAGGTCAAAACTCTGAAGCGCCATGAGCCACGTTGCAACAAGGGAGTTTGTAACCACACCATCTCTGATGCGTTGGCTGTTCAGGAAAGTCACCGGCTGGTGGTGTGTTTCAACAATGATTTTCTGCCCGCAGGACACAAAGGAGAGAAAGCCACGCTGACGGCATTGAAACAAATTGCCTATTGGCCTGGTATGAAAAAGGATGTCAAAGACTACATTGACGGGTGCCTGATTTGCACCCAGTTTCAGCCTACCAGACCACTCCACAGAGCACCACTGCAAAGCAGAGGCATTTCATTTCCATGGTCTGACATCCAGTTTGACTGGGTGGGACCACTCACTAAGAGCTCTAGAGGAAATAAATATTTCCTCACGGTAACCTGTGCATTTACCAAATGGGTAGAATGCCTACCAGCTCCTAATGACACAGCACAAACTACTGCTATTTTGCTAATGAATCATGTATTCTCCAGGTTTGGACTTCCCCTTAGGGTGAACTCAGACCAAGGTACACACTTCACAGGTGAAGTGATGAAAGAACTGTGGAAGACGCTTGGCGTCAAAGCTGATTTCCATATTGGCAGTGCTGGGCAGCGCTAACCCAAAAATTAGTTCCACTATTTCTAAAGCACTAATTTATTTATTTAGGTCCACAATTTCAAAAGCACTAATGTCTTATAAAATTAGGGGAAGCTAATTCTAAACCGCTAATTCTAAAATAAAACACCATCAGACAAGAAGCAAGTTTTAAGTTGTTTGTATTGTACTATAGACTTAGGAAGGTATTTATAATAATATTGTTTGTAATAATAATCATTTTCTTTGAGTATAACCAATAGACAGGAAGGTATTTATAATAATATTGTTTGTAATAATAATCATTTTCTTTGAGTATAACCAATAGACAGGAAGGTATTTATAATAATATTGTTTGTAATAATAAGTCAAAGTCAAAGTCAAAGTCAACTTTATTGTCAGATCTGCAATATGTACTGTACAGGACATACACAGGACCGAAATTGCGTTTCTCTCAGTCCCTCGGTGCAACAGTAAACATCTAAACATTGAAACACTGAAACATATAATAATAGACATAAGCATAAAATAGTAAAACTAACACTGTCCTGAGTTTTTGCATAGTGGTATAAGAGTATGAAAATTTACACCAACTCTAAAACTAAAACTAAAACATTAAACATTTAATGAACATAATACTGTCCTGAGTTTTTGCATACTAGTATAAAAAAAGAGTATAAAAAGTATAACTAAAATAAACTAAAGGTTTCTAGCATTGACATTTGCAAAGTGGCAAAGCAGCGTATGAGTTAATGTGCACAGTATATGTATGAGGTAGTAGTTGATGTTGTTATAGAGGCAAAAAGTGGCATATGCAGTAAGGCACATTGGGCATCCCTAAATAAGACCGTTCAGAGCACACTGTATATGTATCAGCAGTGGTGTAGATATTAGAGTAGTGTAAATGTAAACAGTAGTAATTTTCTTTGAGTATAACCAATAGACAAAAAATACACACAACAAAACAGACCCTGATTACACCCAAGAGTTCTTTTTTTCTTTCTATTTTAAATCAGTTCTTGAATCCCGGATGATTAAAGGTCCATCAATAATCTGGTAGTTTGTAGTTCATGATCCAGGGTAATAGGTCCAGAAAAAAACAAATAGTTTGGTGCAATTTAAGTCCTACCGCACAGCTGTGGTGGTCCGGTAGCTTGCCAATGCCATCCTGGGTGGGAACAGGGGTTGAAAAAAACCCTGACCTAAACAAGGTCATAAACAAAACAAAAATTAGCATTACTTTATACACAGGACTAAACTGTTATCAAAATTTCTATAGGCAGTCAACAGATTTAATGAAAAGTAAATAAAATGATCCTAAAAGGATGAAATTACAAAAATCAAAGGATTTATTTAATACTTTACGTACATATATTCTATTCGGCCAGGAAATGAGAATGATCTAAAAAAGCTAAGTCTGGTCCTCTGGACATTCAAAAAAACAAAACAAAACAAAGCAGTGACTTTATAGCACAAGGTTTTTCTGAGCTTAACCGGTTAAAATGGTCAAATCTGTTGGATTTAAAAAAATATTTCGCATTTGCCCTCTTCAAAATGGCGGCCGCAAATGGCGAAATATTATTTTTTAAACCAGCAGATTTGACCATTTGAACCGGTTAAGCTCAGAAAAACCTTGTGCTATAAAGTCAGCTAAGAAGTATATTTTTCTCAGCAAAGAAATAATTGTTTTTACCGTGTTTTCATGGAAAGTCCTTATCTTCTGTGGCCGTCGCGGCCGCCATTTTGAAGAGGGCAAATGCGAAATACTTTTTAAAATCCAGACGCGTCGCGTAGGCCGCTGAGAAACATCCATAAGTTCACCCTCCATGTTAAAAACTCTTCGTCTGACTCTTCGAAAACAAGCAATAAGGCTGCAGAGTAACACACTGGCTGCTAACTGCTGTAGAGAGAGCACACACCAAGAGACTGAGGGGGACGCTTTTTAGTGACGGACCACATCCGGTGCTGTCGTCCGAGCTCGTAAATACGTTATTTCGTTTTTACTGATAGATAATTAGTTATTAGCGGTACTGCATTGTAAATAAAAATAGCACAAAACCGCGTATGAATTATAAAAGTTAGTTAATCCGCTGTAAAGCTAACAGATTATTTAGCTACGCTATAAGCGGATTAGCGCAATAGCGCTCTCTAGCGGTCGGAGGGCCACCACTGCATATTGGCTACCACCCACAATCTTCAGGACAAGTAGAGAGAGCAAACAGAATGGTGGTGAGTATTTTGAAGAAATACGTAGCGGCAAACCACAAGGACTGGGACGTGAAACTCCCTCTGGTCCTGATGGCCATTAGGGCCACTCCACACACATCAACTGGCGTCTCTCCCTTCGAGATGATGACCGGTCGACAAATGACTCTCCCTCTACACCTGTTGTACCAACCAGGTGACGCCACCATGGCAACAGCCTACACCACTCAACAATACATGAAAGACTTGAATGTACACCTCCGAGACACTTTTGCTTTTGCCCAGCAAAACCTGGAAAGGTCTGCTGAGGGACGCAAGGCGTACTATGACCAGAAGGCTTCCCATGATGAACTCCAAGTGGGAGACAGAGTCTTGTACTATACTTTCGCCCCCACAGCCGGGAAAGGAGGGTCCGGGACCGGTACTCTCGCCCGCAAACTAATGCCCAGGTGGACGGGACCTCATTTGATAACAGACAAAGTGTCCTCAGTTGTCTACGGAATCAAAATCAGCAAAGGTCGCAAACGGCCAGTTGTTAAGTGGGTACATCGAAATCAAATCAAACCTTTTGAGGCATTCAATGACCCCACAAATGACAAAGATCTCACAAACTCACAGACTTCATCGGAAAATGAGGTCGTCCAAGCACAGAATAGTAAATAAACTAAACAGTTTAAACTATACTAGTTGCGAAAAGAAACCGTTCCAACTAGAACTTAGAAACGCTAAGCATAAAACCCACAACAAAAACTAACCTTAACAACCGTTTAAATCTGCAGGATTTAATTGACATCGGTTATAAAGCTAAGAACTGTTTTTCTTGTGTGTGACACGTTGGAATCTGACGACCAGAGTGAGTTTGACGTAGTGAAACGTTGTTTTTAGTTGCTTAATTGCTACTTTTGTGTTATTGAAGTTGTTATTGTTTTCTGAACACTCCCAGCCAAAAGAGGTTTTGATTAATGTTAGTTGAAGACTTAAATGGATTTAACTATGCCAACATGCTGTTCATTTTGTTAAAGATCTCAATCTTTGAAGAGTCATGGTAGATTAATACTACTTAAGGTACTATAATCTACACTGATCTCCCAATCATTTAGGTAGGACCGATTCGATCGTTTCTATTCTAGATCTATTCATTTTGATGAGTCTCGCCATAGACTTCAAAATTTATAGGGAATACCAAATCTTGCGTCGTTCGTCTAAAAGACAACAGACATTTAGACCAAACTAGTTTTCATTTTTTTATTTTAGTTTAACCTAAACTAAATAATGAATGGAGGAATAGTTTGAAAGAAGAGGCCTTCGTTACAGAAGCCCTCCACATTTCTATAGGTATAGATCCCTATATCTGATTTTTACAGCATTGATCCACCCCTTAATTGGTAATTGTAGCTGATCTAATCCATGATAGCTTACATACCAGGTGCATATAGGTAAGGCTTAATGTAGAATCCCAATCATAAGCCCACCTAAAACCACATAATTGCATGACACATTGAACCAGGGTGGCACCGACTGGAAGCCATCCAGCCTGCAACCTTCGATGTGGGGACCTGCTACTCCAACGTTGGTCTTCAACCTTCATCCAAGGGCCGCCTCCTCTGTTTCAATCGAGGGATCCCCTCTACATGCTGATTAACAAACCATTTGTTGCTGATGACATCAATAACCCCAATCGTTGTGGAAATACCGCTGTGGATTATAAGACTTTGTTTTCCAAGGGATCACAGACTCAGTTTTCCATGGGTTAACAGACTATGTTTCCAAAGGATTGAAAGCTTACCGCAATGGGATTACTTACAAACAGTATGGAATTTCCAAAAACATTATGGGAGTATAATTTTGAACTTTTTTTTTTACTTTTTTTTTTCCACTTGCTGGATTACATAGAGGTCAGAGACATTCGGTGGTATCCTTTCGTGTTGGAACTCATCTCCAAGGACAGGCGATGATTTCCAAAAAGGGGGACTGTAGAGATATAGGACCCTCATGTCCGTATTGGAGTTAAACCTCTCCACATCTCTCTGAAACTCTCAGTGTTACACCTTCTTGAAGCTCTCAAGGAGACAAGTGGACACCATTTTTGTTACAATTATTTTGAATTAATGGACACCAATTAATCAGATTGAACTTTCTTTTTAATGTGTGTTAATTCAGAATTGATCAACAGTATATTTTTGTCATTTTAATGATGATCTGTTACTTTCATGAGTTTGACCTTCTGCTGGTTTATTCTACATTACAGTGTGTTCTGAATCTGGGACATGAGCCATGGTAAAAGCTGTTCACTTCCTTCTCTGTTTTGTCTTCAAGCTAGACACAACTCTCACAGGCCAGTCCATCTGGCCGCTTATGTAAACAGTTTTCCTGTTGTCCTTCAGAGACCTTCTGCCTATGGGATGAAAAATCCATCCGTTGTTTTGTTAAACCAGCCAATAGTTATTGAGGAGGTGGGGAGACCCCGCCTCCCATATAAAGATCCACTTCCGTTTTGGACTTTAGTGTCGGAGGGAAGAACTTCCTAAGAACTGGTTTTTCCTCTGGAAAAAGCTGGAAACGTTCTGGTCATATGCCAATTAGACCCACGTCTCAGCTGGAGTCACAGTAAAGCCTACTGTGTCTCAAAACACTCATTTCTGAAAGAATTTGTTTTCTGAAGTTTTATTTTGAAAATCAGTCAGTGCGCTTGACCTTTGTTTCCTGCCGAGGGAGGCGAGTTTCCTCGTATCGTGAATCAGCCACACACGCTGAAGTTTCAACTGGACGGCCGTTGGACAAACCCATCCACGTGTGTGTCCAGATACTTCTCCACTCTTATCTCCAAGAGACGAACCGTCAACAGGTAACGAGTCGTGGATGTGGGCTGAACGTGCGGGAGCCCAGCTTTAACTCGTGTGGGGAAAAAGTGCCACCCTGTCTGCTCAAAATAATTAACTTCCTTTAAACTTAGCTTTCATTTCTCACTTCTTCCTCTTATTTCTTATTTTTCTTAAGCCATTAATCTGTCAAGTAAATGTGCCAACAGAAAAGTTCCTAACTGTCTGTTTGATTTTAATTTGAATTCTTGTCAACGTAGTTTAGTAGATCAGAGCTAATATCGATACAAATGTTTAATGTATTTTTATGATTATTTCAATAAAAGGTCTATTTTCTGGTGGACCAACATAAATTGAAGTCTCTCGTGAAATTACATTTCTGGCTAATCACTTTAAAGCAATTTAATACCGGAAAAAGGGTGAACTCGCGAAGGAATTTGGGTCAGATCAAGTCTGCTCCAACTTCTCTAAAATATAGGTAAGTCAGTAAACTGACCAATAAGTCCTATATTATTACACAGTGAATGTAAACTGTAGTATGTAAACAGTGAATGTAAACAGTAGTATGACTATAGGCAGTGATGTAATACAAACAGTGCAAATATGAGAAGTAGTGCAAACTGAATGAGCACATGACCGAGAGTTTAGTGAATAACCCGTTTGATGACACAGAGTCTAGTGTTAAAATCTTTGTGTTGTGTGGTAATGTGTGAGAAAGTTTTTTGTGTTAAGGCAGTTCAAATGGGAGGGGAGGCAGAGCAGGCAGAGTGTTTAGCATCCTGACTGCCTGATGAACAGAGCTGTCTCTCAGTCTGCTGGTTCGAGCCTGGAGACTTCTCAGTCTCCTCCCTGATGGCAGCAGTCTGAAGCAGCTGTGTAGTGGGTGTGTGGGATCACCTGCCATGCAGAGGGCTTTCCGAGTGAGGCGGTTGCTGTGTAAGTCCTGCAGTGAGGGGAAGGAGGTGCCGACGATCTTCTCAGCTGCTCTCACGATGCGCTGGAGGCTCTTGCGGCAGGATGCAGTACATGCACCAAACCACACAGTGATGCAGCTTGTCAGGACACTTTCTATGGCACCTCTGTAGAAGGTGCACATGATGGGGGTTGAAGCTCCAGCCCTTTTCAGCTTGCGGAGAAAGTAGAGACGCTGGTGAGCCTTCTTGGCCAGTGATGCAGTGTTCCTGCTCCAGGACAGGTCCTTCGAGACGTGCACTCCCAGGAACTTGGTGCTGTCTACTCTCTCCACTGCGGTGCTGTTGATGGTCAGAGGGGCATGTTGTGCATCCCTCTTCCTGAAGTCCACAACAATCTCCTTTGTCTTCTCCACGTTGAGAGTGAGATTGTTGTGTCCGCACCACAAGGCCAGGCGGCTCACCTCGTTCCTGTAGTCCGTCTCATCGTTGTTGCTGATGAGACCTACCACTGTTGTGTCGTCCGCAAACTTGATGAAGTGGTTGGAGCTGTACGATGGTGTGCAGTCGTGTGTTAGCAGGGTGAATAGAAGGGGGCTCAGCACACATCCTTGTGGGGCCCCTGTGTTCAATGTGATGGTGCTAGATGTGTTACTCCCGATCCGTACTGTCTGTGGTCTCCCGGTCAGGAAGTCTAGCAGCCAGTTACACATTGAGGTGTTCAGCCCCAGACTGTCCAGTTTATGGATGAGCTGTTGGGGGATGATGGTGTTGAATGCCGAGCTGAAGTCGATGAACAGCATTCTAACATAAGAGTCTTTCGTGTCCAGATGTGT
>JBBPBX010028383.1:24582-36616 GCA_038048925.1 Garcialebias charrua
TATATATATATATATATATATTTTTTTTTTTTTATATCACTTTCTGAAATGATTGACAAAAAATGAATAACTTTTTCACAATTTTCTAATATTTTTAGATGTACCTGTAAAGACAAAAAAATCAGACACATTCATGTTAACCTAATGTGCAAGCTTTCTGACTGTGTTAGGAAACCTAACTAGCCCGAGAAAACTCATTCAGCCAAGCGAAGTACATGCAAACTCCACACAATAAGGCCTCAGGCAGGATTCAAACCTAGGACCTTCTTGCTGTGAGGCAACAGTTCAACAAACCACTGCTCTGTGTTTGAAAACCTCAGTTTAGTGCATCAGTTCAACTGTGTACAGTAAGTGCAATATTACTAAGAAGTCAGATCAAGCAAAACAGTTTGCATGTAAAATCTAGTGTTTTAGCACAACTTATCACACCAAACACAATAATGTAATGTTCTTTTGGACTTTTTCCAAAAATGTTGCTTAAATATCGTGGGTCGTCTTCTTAGCAGCAATTTCTTCATAGCAGATTTATCTCCACACTGTGGGTGTTGAGATGGTTCTACTGCTTGAATCTTGACAGATGTGGTAGTACTGGTTAGTACACTGGTCTACAGTGCTGTATACGAAGAACACTTCCCTGACAATGGAGGTAGACTAAAAGTTATCTGTTCCCTGGAACTCCACTTCTTTTTCATGACAGTTGTACTGCATATCACTTAAGGGAAACAATCATCAGACTGTTGAAAATTTCTATTGATCTTGTGCTCTGAGAAGTGAAAGTCTTTGTGCTGTGACTGACAAGGTGGTCATTTTAGACAATAACTCCAGAGACTACCAGCTGGTCAAAGTTCACAATGTTCCCGTCAGAGCTCTCGTAGGCAAAGCTTTTACCATTAGCTCCATCATCACTACTGAAATACATTAGATTTAAATACCCAGACTGGTCTCAGATTAAACATACATTGTTTGCTGTTCCCAGTTCATGTTGATCGTCCAAGTCAAGTTTCATTTTATCCCCTATTCGATAGTTTTTTCTGTAAACTTCCTGCCCTTACACATAGATTTATCAGCAAATTTCAACAAAAATCAATGAATAATAAAAACAGCACAGAGTCAATACTGTTTAAATTTTACCATGACATATTGGAGATAATATTGATCTTTTATTGAGCACAAACTGCATGCACACCACAGTGCCTCAGTCCATTTTCTTTGACTTTTATGGACAATCAGAACCAGCAGTAATTATGGTTTCTTATAGGCTTTGTCACCCCGTTATATTGGTACAATGAAAATAATTCAGTACTGCAGATCTCGTTTGTTTTTAATCACATCACTAGAATTTTAAGGTCTAGCGCTGGACAATTTTTGTTAAATCTCGTGATCTTGAATCTAATTTAATGGAGTTTTTCTAACTGCCACAGCTCTGCTGTTACTATGCAACTGCTGAAAACCTCATCTGGTGCCTTGGACGTTTTGACACATGTATATAAAATTTGACACATGGAGCTGAAAACACATGCTAACCCTCAAAAGATTTCAACATGCAACAAAGGAAAGCAGGCAGCAGTGGAGAGATGAAAGTTTTTCTTTTTTTTTGTTGACAAGAGCTCATTAATTACAGGAATACCAAATTAAAATCAGTTTTCCGCTGATAGTGAAGGTCCTGCTTTCATTTTTGACAGTCCTCTTTTCAGATTCATCTATAGAGGAAACTCAAACTATAAATATGTTTCCTTTTAAGTGTTGCGGTGTTTCTAAGATGATATTTATTTTCAGCACTAAAACCTGGCAGCTTCCTTTCAAGTCTCATAGCAAACACACACACACACACGCACGCACGCACGCACGCACACACACACACGCATGCACGCACGCACACACACACACAGACACATAATTGTTTTGATGATACCAATAGCCTCAATACTCATTTATTTCATAATAATATTTCCTCGTGTGAGGAATTTTGCAGTAAAGACAAAGGTATGCAAATATCTGTTACTGTAACTATTTTGTACATAATTTCTTCCTGCTTTCCAGGAAAAGCTTATACTTTACTGTATATATATATATATATATACATATATATATATATATTAGGCATGTAACGGTACTAGTGGGTGTACCGAACCGTTTCGGTACGTCACGTTCAGTTCGGTCCACCTGCGTACCGTTTCTGTTATTTTTTCACTCATTGAACGTTAATATATGCGCCGCGGAACAAAATTTCCTTGGCGCGTTTCAGCACGGAGCTATTATCGCGCAGCACGCGCAGCTCGCGCAGCCCGCGCAGCCCTTGGCCGTTAGCTTCTCACTACGGTCTCCTGTTTGGGAACGTTTCTTGTTAAAAGACGAGCGCGCACATCCAAAGCTGTGTGGACGTTGTCTTATGAAGACTCTGCAGTAGCAACACGTCTCATGTGAACGTGCTTGAAACTACGTCATCAGAATGTGAACCAAGAAAAAGCAGCTTGCAACAGCCAACAACAACAGCTGCTGCATTTAAACTACTTTTATCAGGTATATCACATCAGTCCAGAGCAATAACACAAACTATGAGTTTTTAAATCTATGATTCTAAGTCTGAATGTTGTTATATGCGCAGGCTTTAAAGTTATTCATCCTCGCTACGAACACCCATCACTCAAAAAGTTCAGAACTTTATGAAAAAACTAAAACTGATATTGTCAACAAGCCCTGGAGCAAAGCCCTGCCCTAATGATGAGTGAGAGATTCAACCGTTCAAGAAGAGGTATTGTTCTTTTATTATTATTATCTAAATAATCTTTTTTATTCAAAATCATAATCTTATTAACTTGTTTTTATTTTTTTTTATTTTTTGTGTGTTTTATTTCCAGTGTGGGAAAGAGGTAGCTGCTCTTTTCTTCCACTTCAGGGACAGACATCCACCAGAATCTGGTAACCAGGGGCCTCATGTATCAACCGTGCGTGCGCACAAAAACATTGCGCACGTCACTTTCCACGCAAAACCCAGTATGTATCAAAACTGAAATGAACGTGAATATCTGCGCATCCACGTACATTTCCACGCCAGCTCCCCTGCTTGCGTACGCACGTTTCTGTGGTTCTTGTTCCTTTGGCGACACTTACAGGTGCTTCTGAGAAACTGAAGCCCCACAGTCTGTGGTTGACTTTAAGAGCGGCTTGAAGACCTTTCTTTTTAACCGAGCATACTCTTACTCCTCATGATTCTACTTTTGATCATAGCTGATACTGTTGTTGATTTTAACTGTTTTATTATTTGTTTTATCGACATTTAATTCTGTTGCACTTTGTAGCACTTTGAGATTTCCATTAATGAAAGGTGCGTTATAAATTGAATTCATTATTATTATTATTATTATTATTATTATTATTATTACTATTAACTGTTCATGATGTGAAAATGATTAATATTCCCACCAAACACACGATTAACAAGTACATCCACATGGACGCGCAAAGTTGTGCAAAAAATAAATGTAACAGGAACGGATACATTCAGCCTTACTGGAGGATATAGATAGTGTAACACGCAGAGCATTTATTTATAAACAGATATAATTCTCTGATCTAGGATATGGCTTATCAGCCGTTTTCAGAAATAATCATTTTTCAGTTTGGCACTGCTGCGCACTGGCGCAACACAGGGGCCGCGCATCACGCGTGCACGTGCAGAAACTGGGGTTCCACAGGAGCTTAGAGGGAGCTGGCAGGTCGATCAGGGCTGTGCCAGTCCAGTCCACACAAAGCCGATTCATGTCCAATGGAATGGTCTCATCCATATGATCCCAAAGGCTGAGTTATGGTCGCGCTTTGAGCGCGCGTGCACCCTCGCCGGTGTTACACGGCAGTGGAGGTGTGTCATTATCTGTGTTTATTGTAGATGTCTCCAAAATGACACGTGAAAGTACACCATTTATAACTTGTATGGGAGTAAAAGCTTCACAGACAAACAGATTGCGCACAAGGCTGCAGCGCGCGCTTTGGAGACTCCAACATCACGTCATGTCATGAAAAGTCTCCACTGAGACGCAGAGACTCGTTTCTTCATATCATCTATTAAATAAACGAAGATCTATGTTCTAGCAAACATCCAAGTAAGTTCCTCTGTGTTTACAGTAATTATGGTAATTAACTCGTGCGCAAAGTTAATATTTTCACTCAGAATGAATGAATGAGCCGGTGGCGCACCTGACAGCAGCGTGAGCGCACACGAATACCGGCACACAATCACTCGTTCTTTGCGTGATGAACACAGTTTATTACTATTCTTACTTGGGATGTTTGTCCTCACTCATATTATATTACATCCATTGTTTTCCTGAATCTAGAAATGATTTCTGATCGCGCAGGGATCAAACAAACAGTCCTTCACACATGCAGGAAGTAATTTGCATCTGTTTAACATATGTAAATGTAGGCGTGTCAGGGGAGGTGTCTGACGTGCGCTCAGTTCCACGTTCATTGTGATGTACAAAAGGAATGTGCGTGGATACCGGTGTACGCACAGCTTGATAAATCTGGATTTTTTTGTGCGTAGACACTTTTCTGGATTTGACCGTACGTCACTTTTCAGTAAGAAATCCACGCAAGTCTTTGATACATGAGGCCCCAGATCACCTGCAGCTAAGAAGTGTGTGATGACTGAACTGAACTCTGAACTGTTCCAGCACCTGTCCCACCAAGAAGAGGTTGTGAGTACAGTAATGAGGATAAATACAGCCACACTGCTGCTACTAGACAAAAACTTGATTACAGTAGTTAGATTGTAAACAGTTTGCTGCTGCTTATTGTTCTGGTTCTGACTGTTATTGTATTTATTAAGATTTTTATTATTGTTAAAATAGTTTTATTGTAGAGTGCTGTTTCTTTAAAATATCATCCAAATGGGTCACTTTTATTTATTACTACAATACAATACAAACGTATTTTTGGCATATTTTCAAAATAAACATTTTGTAAGTCTTTATTTTGTACTTTTTTTTTGTACCGAAAATAAACCGAAAATAAACCGAACCGAGCCCTCCTTGTAGTTGAACCGAACCGAAATGTGATTTTAGCGTACCGTTACACCCCTAATATATATATATATATATATATATATATATATATATATATATAATATATATATATATATATATATACATATATATATATACATATATATATACGTATACNTTTACAGTTTAACATGTACAAACCACCTTTTTATTGGGTGTTGTGACTAAACAGGCCTTCTCTTAATGGCAAGTTTCATTACCATTCTTTATAGTGCAAATTCTTAACAAATCAAAATGTAAATATTAGTAAATCCTTGGAAAGTAGTCAGAACGAGAAGAGTTGGAATATCAGAGTAGCTGTTTTTTCCCTGATGCAAGATGTTCTGTCAGGGCCCCAGCACCCCATCCCCCATCCAGCGATCAGATCTAAGACTGCCCCAATTATCAAGGACACCTCAGGGTGCAGAGAGCCTGCCCCAACAGCTGAAGCCTACAATTTAAAGGTTTCACTGCACATTTCACCAGTTGAAGGGCTACATGTGCTGCAGTCTCTCTGCCATGCTCTTAAATTTACATGTTCTGTAGAGTTCAGTCTTCTTGTGACTTAAAAATGACCCCGTCATTCAAATTCAAACAATATTAGTTACAAATCCAACTCTGAAAACAACACCGTATCCTCGTTTTCTATTCAGTTTACACATTTATTTACTTTTTATTGTTGTAGTAAATAAATAAAAAAATGTTTTGATACAATTGAGAGCAGAATGCACACATTTTTGACTACCGTACTTTCCGCCCTTAAAGGCCGGCGCAGAGCTCCGCGCTTGAGCGAGCGCGGCGCCCCGCTGTGTGAGCGCCGTGAGGTCGCCGCTGCACAAGCCCTTTGAACGTTCACGCGAGCGCGCCAAGCTCCAATTTTACGAGCGCCTACGCGAAGCGCGGTGTCTGACCAATCAGCTGCACGCGGAGGGGGACTGAACTGACCCCCTCCGCATGCAGCTGTTCACAGAGAACGTGAGAAGAAAGCAGAGCTCTGTTGGAGCCACACGCTGGTTCACGCTGTGCTCTGCTGTGAACCTCCCACGCGCAGCGCGCGCGCGTGGCGCAGGGCTCGGTCCAGCGCGGAGCTCTGCACCGGGCTTTAAGTCGCTCCACCCTATATGTCGCATTAGTCCAATTATTTCCAATAAAGTGGAAAAATCCATAAACGTGTCGCACCTCCGTATACGTCGCATCTATTATGCGTCACCGCTGACGCGTCACGTATGTTACGCGTCACCGCAAATGGCCACAGGAGCGTGCACGTTAGGACTTTAACAAGATTAACACTTAAAAACAATTATTTGTTTGCTGAAAATTATAGCAAAGATGTGTCTGAGCTGAACTTTTCCTTAATAAATGCACGTAATGTTCAAATCAGCTGAATTAAAAAAATTGTTTCGCTACGTCGGTGCTGCGAAGAGTGCACGCGCATCGAGCGGATACGCTTCATTTCTTTAAAATTTAACAAGATATACACCTTATAAAAAATATAAATGTTTGCTGACATTATAGTAAAAGTGTTTCTGAGCTGAACTTTTCCTTAATAAATGCACATAGTCGTCAAATCAGCTGGATTTAAATTGTTTCGCTTTGACAGTCTTCCAAACGGTCGTGCGCGCTACGAAAATAAATTATAAATAAATCGAATTTTCGCTCAAACATCTCCTAAAGCTAACTCATTGTAAATGTCCATCCAGTGATCACTTTCTGTAAGTTTCATAAAATCTGTTCTGTGGTTCTTGAGCTATTTTGCCAACAAACACTGAGCTAACAGTAGTTCATACCTCCAGAGAGCAGGAGGCCGTGCTACGACAGAGTGAGTCCGAGCAGAGGAGGCTTCTGTCGGACACATGAGCTGGGAACGGTCGGTGGACTCTCTGGAAGTGTCAGAGCTCCAGAGAACAGGAGGCTGGGCTGCGACAGACGGAGTCCGAGCAGAGGAGGCTTCTGTCGGACACATGAGCTGGGAACGGTTGGTGGACCCTAGCGGCCAAAAGTGGTACTGCTCCATTTTTTTTGTCAGAATGAATGCAAACGGTCATATCTCATCCAAAAATTGGTCTAAAAATATGCGAAAAAAATCCCTAAATATGTCGCTTCACCCCATAAGTCGTAGGACATGAAAATCAGTAAAAAAAAACCTGCAATTTATAGGCCCGAAAATACGGTAATTTGTATATTTTTCTTGCAGCACTGGCAAACAAATGACTAACATCACTTTCCTCATCTAAAAAGGTGGTGCCACTCTAGTGGCTGCAACCTATTTTCACCACGTATGCCTTTTTTTGTTAATACACTTTGGTAACAGTTCCTGTTTTAAATGTGCTATACAGTACAAGAATATTTGACTTGACTTGACCAATGGTTTATCTGAAACCCAACAAAGTTCAGTCAGGTCAGCTGGACATTTTTTTGTTTTATTTTGTTGTTGTTGAAACATTTCGTCCTTTGTCCAAAGGACTTCACCAGTCCAAGGTGCCACAATAAACTCAGTCCCACAAGCAGGACACTCACATTGTGGACCAACCAGTTTGATGGAGTTAAGATGGTTTCTTGAGTCCACCCTCTCCTCTCGTCTCTGAGACAGTCATAGCCAAAGTGGTTCAAAACAGTAAATTTCAGTCAGGCCATTTAGATGGTTTCTTTTTTTCTTTTTTGCTGAAATTTTTCATCTTTCATCCAAAGGACTTCATCAAAATAAATAAATAAATAAACAAACAAACAAACAAACAAAAAAGAAACCATGCAGAGGACAAGACTTAATTTTGTTGGATTTATTACCTGGATTATTGAGCATGAACTTTGAAGTTTTGAAGCACTTTGGCTGTGGCTGCCTCAGAGGAGTCAACGGGGGGTGGGAGCTCCAGAAACAATCTTATCACCATCAAACTGGTTGTCCACTGTATGTGAGTGTTCTGCTTGTGGGTCTGAGTTTGTTGTGGCTCCGTGGACCGATGAAGTCCTTTGGATGAAGGACGAAACATCTCAACAAAAAAAGAAACCGTCCAGATGACCTGACTTAACTTTGTTGGGTTTTTTACCTGGATTATTTAGCATGAATTTTGATGTTTATCTGATGTCTTCTCTCCAATGTTACTAGAACAGTTACATTTTCTTGACACTAAATGACATGCAAAGCTATATTTTTTGTATATTTTACATTGAAATAAAATGTGACAAAGCATGCAAATACATTTTTGTAATATTTAAATCGTCAAGCTTCAGAAGTGCTCTGCTAATTAAACAAAGTCAATAATGTCTGGAACAAACTCTATTTTAAGCATGAATTCCTTCTTCTTCAAAAGAAAATTGAAATTTCACCAACGCAACATTGAACATATACTTAAGTTTATGTTTAGCTACAAGAATGATTACTTCCACAAAATATGACCTATTAACATCAAAGGCCAGTTTTATACAAAGTAAATTTTAAATTGCAATACAGTATTAGCTGTAGAGAAAACAGACATGAGGAGAGACGATTCATAGTTAACTGTTGCAGTAACTTCAGATTTTTTTTAAAACTTCACTTCATGTTTTCAATTTAGAGACTTTTTATTTTACTGCTTAAGCAGCAAACAGGGCTTACAGACGAAGTGGGAATGACTGCAGATGAGTGGAGGTACGCAGGTTTATGAAAATCCATGAATTTGCATTTTCATGATTACCTTAAAACTAACAGAGGAGTCACATCAAAGCTTTCTAAGTTATGGGATTCTCTTTATAAGAAACATGGTATTTTTTTTAAAAGCTGTCCAGAGCTTTAATATTTAGACAAATGTTTTTGATCTATGCAACAGTAAAGTCCAAAAATTACATCTGTTGAAATGAACATACACAAGGTTTTACATAATGTAACCAACCAACAACCCTAAAGCGGTGCACAAACACCTCAGAGAGCAGGTAGACAAATATGAAACCTGTGAGGCATAAAAACCAACACAAATCTTCTCTCCTTACACACACAAAATTGTTCACTCTATACAAACATCCAATCCCTGCTGTGTCTTGAGAATGTTTTGCATGCTCCCCCACTTTCTTACCTTCTCTCCATGCTAATCTCTCTTGACATTTCTTGATTTCCCTCCAGGCACTCGCTCCGTTCCAGCCCCACAGATGCCACCATCGTCTATTGGCATCCCAGCCAAGTATTTTATTTTGTATTTTTTATACTGTGCAGTATGCTTACGTGGTCATTGTTGAGATGGGAATGGATCTGGAGAGCTGACGGCCACACGCTTGTGAAAAAATGCTTTGATGATCATCTGATCAATGTTGGAGGTCGCCTGCTTGCTGCTCATCACACTGGAAATGCTTGCATTCATAATATACAAAAGGTATTTTTGAGAGTTACACCTATCAAAAACAAACATTGCTTAGAAATACAGGTGCTGGTCATAAAATTAGAATTTCATGATAAAGTTGATTTATTTCAGCCATTTCACTCAAAAAGTGAAATTTGTATTTTATATTCATTCATTACACACAGACTGATATATCTTAGTTGGGCCTCCTTTTGCCTGGATTACTGCAGCAATGCGGCGTGACATGGAGTCGATCAGTCTGTGTCATTGCTCAGGTCTTCTCTTTCTCCAGACTCTGGGACCTTGATTTCCAAAGGAAATACAAAATTTACTTTCATCAGAGAACATAACTTTGGAGCAGCTGCCCAGTCCTTTTTGAATATAGCCCAGGCGAGATGCATCTGATACTCTCTCTTGTTCAAGAGTTGCTTGGCACAAGGAATATGACAGCTGAAACCCATGTCTTGCATATGTCTGTGCGTGGTGGTTCTTGAAGCACTGACTTCAGCTGCAGTCCACTTTTTGTGAATCTCCCCCACATTTTGGAATGGGTTTTGTTTCACAATCCTGTCCAGGGTGCGGTTACACTTATTGCTTATGCTGGTGAAGATTCTCAGTCGTCCAGGACATGATAAATCAAAAAAGGCGTTCAATACAGAACAACTGGACTTTATTTGTAACAGAAGACGTTTCGCAAGATTTCAACTTTCTAAAACTTATGGTGCAGCTTTAGGACTGATTCCCAGACGTCTCTCACCTGAGGAGAACAGAAGAGCTTCGTTTGTGAATTGAGACTAACAAGACTTTGACAGGTCCTTGCTATCAATGTGTGAAGTGTGAATTGTCAATTTACATACAGTAGGATGTGTGTGTGTGTTTCCTGTAAGGTCTGCTTTCACACACTGAACTTTGAATGGGTCACAGGCACGTGTTATCCCAAGTATGTGTGTGTGTGTGTGTGTGTGTGTTAGCTTCCAATTTACATGGGTTGGTGTGTGTCAGTGGATCAGTAGGGATGGGAATTGATAAGAAATTATCAATATCAATGCCGTTATCGATGTCCTTTATCGATTCAATTCCTTATCAATTCTGTTATCAATTCTCATTTGGGTAAAAAAATATAGTAAACCATTTGAATAATAAACGAATAATATAGGATAGAGTTTCCGGAAAGGCCTTGGTTGGCTGCATTTTCCTTTTGCAGTTAGAACTTGGCAGTCACTTTTAGTTGTGTTGGTGACGTTGTGGTTCACTTTCTACTTTTCTTGTAGGACACATACTTCTTAGGTAGACTTTAGTTGGGTTATTTTTATTTATTTATTTTTTTGTCCTGTTTATCTCCTGTCCACGCTCCAGCTCAGTAGGTGGCGGTAATGCACCTTAAGTTGTTTGCCAACCGCCATTAAACTCCACCTAGAAGAAGAAGAAGGACTCGGTGCTTATGCTAGCTGTTTGTGCTGGGGTTACTTGGATAAATCCGCAGAGTTTCCCGCTGTTTCAAGCCAAATTAACACGGCCGGAGGATTCTATTTTGTGTTTTGTGTCGACCACTCGACGGTGAGTCGTTAATTTTATGTATTTTGGGTTCATTTCGCCAATTTTACTCTTCAAAATGGCGGCCGCCATTTTGAAGAGGGCAACTGGTGAAATGTTTTTAATCCAGCAGATTTGACCATTTGAACCGATTAAACTCAGAAAAACCTTGTGCTATAAAGTCACTGACTTTATAGCACAAGGTTCTTCTGAGCTTAACCGGTTCAAATGGTCAAATCTGTTGGATTAAAAAAAGTATTTCTCCATCTACCCTCTTCAAAATGGCGGTTAGCGTGTTAGCAGAACCGATAAGCTGAATCGTTAAGACACGCAACCTACAATTCCATGGAATTGGACTTTTAAGAACCGGTTCTCTAACAGAACCGGTTCTCGGTTCCCATCCCTATGGATCAGTGTGCTCATAACTTCTCTTGCTCTCACAGTCTCCTCATTGAATTGAGAAAGCTCCTCGGATGAAGAGCGAAACGTCTTCCGTTACAAATAAAGTCCAGTTGTTCTGTATTGAACGCCTTTTTTGACACTTATTGCTTGTACACTTTTTTCTATCACATCTTTTCCTTCCCTTCATCTCTCCATTAATGTGCTTGGACACAGAGCTCTGTGAACAGCCAGTCTCTTTAGCAATGAGCTTTTGTGTCTTGCCCTCCTTGTACAACGTGTCAATGGTTGTACAGTCTTCTCCATGATTGTGTAGCCTACATAACTAGACTGAGAGACCATTTAAAGGTCTTTGCAGCTGTTTTGAGTACATTAGCTGATTAGAGTGTGGCACCAGGTGTCTTCAAAATTGAACCTTTTCACAATATTCAAATTTTCTGAGATACTGAATTTGGGGTTTTCATTAGTTTTCAGTTATAATCATCAACATTAAAATAAATAAACATTTGAAATATATCAGTCTGTGTGTAATGAATGAATATAATATACCGTACAAGCTTAACGTTTTGAATGGAATTACTGAAATAAAACAACTTTTTCATGCTATTCTAATTTTATGACCAGTATCTGTGCATGTATCAATGTATTGTAATACTAAGGAATGTACACCTGAATTTACATATGCAGAATGATGGATTTCTAATGTGTCACACAATGTACAATTATGCCATACATAAACAGACAGTCATGTTT
>JBBPBX010028384.1:0-36615 GCA_038048925.1 Garcialebias charrua
TACATTAAACCCACCAGAGCACAGCTTATTTATCATTACATTTTTTCGGATTAGATGAACCTTTTTTTTTCCAAATAAAATCAAACAATGTTTTATCCACTTTTGAAATGATGTCCTTGGGAACCTCCAAGGCAGAAGTCGCATAAACCAAACTGGAGAGACCTTCAGCCTTAGAAAGTAATACACGACCGGAGATGGATAAATCTCTCTGTACCCATAAATTGAATTTTTTTTGAATTACAGTAACAAGGGGATTAAAGTTATCACTTAATCTTTGGTCCTCCTCTTTTATAATATAGATACCAAGATATTTAACTTTGTGTTTTACTGGGATTCCTGAGATCTCTGTGTCATGACATGTTTTAATAGGGAGTAATTCACATTTAGATAAATTAAGGTTGAGACCTGAGGCTGCAGAAAATTCACCAAGCAGCTCAACAGCACACTTTACTTGAGAGCAATCTTTTAGAAATAGAGTTGTGTCATCTGCCAGTTGGCTCAGACATATTTCTCTACCAGCAATCTGAATACCTTTTATGCAGCTGTTTTTAATGAAATGTGCTAAAATCTCCATAGGAAGAAGGAACAAAAATGGAGAAATTGGACAACCTTGTCTAATTCCACGCTCAACATTAAATCTGCCAGAGGTTCCATGAGCTAGTTTAATTGAGCTATTGCCTCCAGCATAAAGGGTGCGTACTGATTTCTTAAAGTGCTCACCAAAACCAAACAGATCCAAAGTTTTAAATAAAAAATCATGTTCCAGTGAGTCAAACGCTTTATGGAAGTCAAGAAAGAGAACAAAACTATTTTCTGATATTAAGTCTGCGTAGTCTAATAAATCTAAGATAAGCCTTATATTATCAATTATGTGTCTTCCCGCCATAAAACCATTTTGAGTTTCCCCAATAACATCATGAAGTACTTTTTTCAATTTATTTGCTAAGCATAATGCTAAAATTTTATAATCATTATTTAATAATGTAATGGGGCGCCAGTTGTCTAAAACTAATACATCTTTTTGTGGTTTTGGGATGAGTGTAATTAAGCCTTGGCATAGAGTGGACGGTAATTGTTCTTTATCTATACTTTCTCTAAAAACATTCAGCAAAAGTGGCCGAGGTGGTGACGTCACCACAGTGTTGCCAGATCTCGCGATAGAAACTGACGTGATGTCCACATATTTAACAAAGTCAAGTCAAAGTCAAAGTCAACTTTATTGTCAAAACTGCAATATGTACAGGACATACACAGGATTGAAACTGCATTTCTCTCAGTCCCTTGGTGCAACAGTAACCATTTAAACACTAAAACATTTAATAAACATAAGCATAAAATGAAATAATAAAAGTGTAATACTGTCCTGAGTTTTTGCATTGTAGTATAAAAGTATAAAAAGTATATCTATAAAATAAAATGAAGGTTCTGACATTGACATTTATAATAGAGTGACAAAGTAGCATATGAAGTTTATGTACACAGCACCAGCAGCCACCACCAGGGGGCGTCGTCACTACACAAACAAAAGGAACCTGGATTACATGGAAAACAAGATCTAAATATTTCCCTAAAGATTAGAAGAAACTTTTCTAATAACCACTAGATAAACTTTTCTGCAAAACAAGAAAAATATTATAAATATGGTGCATATTGATAAAATTCATCAGACAACAACCCTGTTACACGGCACTGGTGGTTGTCAAACAACAATTTGGTGAGGAGGTGGACTGAAACAAACAAACACATTAATTAATTAATTGTTATTTTACAGGTTTGACTCAAATTTGCTCTGATCTTAGTCTAAAAGAAAGATGAAAGGTGGCGGGCCATGCATTATTTCAAGGACTGCCAGGCCTTTAATTGTGTCCAGCATCAGAACAGCTGAAGTGAACAGGAGAGGACAAACATGTCTCCTGTTTCTGCAGATGTTCAGCTGACCAACATCTGGCTGCAGTGGAGAAACGTTCAGGAAGTAGAAACTAATTCTCTCCTGGACTCTGTGTCTGTTTGAAGCTCAGCAACGTTCTTCAGAGTCTCCCACTCTGAGTGCAGCCTCTCAAACGTTGGTTCTGCTGAGTTCTGTCCACAGAACCTGCTCCACATCTCAGGTCCAGATGTTCCACTCAGCTGCAGGAGCTTCTAACGGCCCTTAAATCCCCACAAACATGAAGAGGAGAGAAGAAGAAGAACATCCAGGAAGATGTTTCTCTGAACTGACCAACACTTGACTCACAAGAAGTCCACGTGCTTCAGTGAGACGTGTGGAGAAGTTCAGGTGAAGCAGAGTTCCTGCTGAAGTCTGAACTCAGCCTCTGTTCTAAAAGTCTGTCACACAGTTCATGCTTCAGTGAGACGTGTGGAGAAGTTCAGGTGTTTGCAGAGTTCCTGCTGAAGTCCTGAACTCAGCCTCTGTTCTAAAAGTCTGTCACACAGTTCATGCTTCAGTGAGACGTGTGGAGAAGTTCAGGTGTTTGCAGAGTTCCTGCTGAAGTCCTGAACTCAGCCTCTGTTCTAAAAGTCTGTCACACAGTTCATGTTGAGATGATTTTTAAACCTTCAACATGTTCCTGTCACTTTCTGTCCACACCATCTGAACACCTCCTCATTTCAGGAAACATCCACCACAAAGCTTCACTGAGCCTTCAACAACTACATCTCCCATGAGGCAGCAGCTGCTGGAGCTAACACTCATGGGAAATGTAGTTCAGCTACATGTTCCTCTTCTGAGCTCATGACAGAGTAGTTTGGATCCATCGATGCATTTTCTTCAGCTGCTTTTCTCTGCAGCGTCAGGATCAGTTTGTAAAAATAATTCTCGTTTGTGAAACTGAACGCTGAGCTGAAAGAGTCTGCTGAAACCAGCCGAACAAGCTGAAGCTGATACACAACATGAGCTAAAAGATAAAAAAGATGAACACTAGCTGAAAGAGTCTGCTGAAACCAGCCGAACAAGCTGAAGCTGATACACAACACGAGCTAAAAGATAAAAAAGATGAACACTAGCTGAAAGAGTCTGCTGAAACCAGCCGAACAAGCTGAAGCTGATACACAACACGAGCTAAAAGATAAAAAAGATGAACACTAGTTAAAAGTTAAAGAAGAGAATCACTTGCTAAAAGTTAGAAGTAGCTAAACTTTAGCTAAAAGGTGAAAGTAGCATAGAGATTGCTAAATGTAGCAGAAGGCTAGCTAAAAGCTAAATAAAGCAAAAGCCTAAAATAACAAAATGATAGCTAGAAGTAAATATAAGCAAAGTGCTAGCCAAAAGCTAAAGAAATAAAATGGTAGCTAAAGTTGCAAAAGGCTAGCTAGAAGGTAAATGTAGCATAAAAACGACTGAAAAAAGCTAAACAACAGCTAAAAGCTTAAAGTAGCACAAGAAGAATAAAATAGAGAAGACAAACTGAAGCAGATTTAAAAAGTGTTTTTAAAAGTTATTAAGAGATCTTAATGTTTTTCTTTATAGAAAATGTTTGTAAATAAAGTTTAATAATTCAAAAAGGATGAAAGTTACAAAGATCAAAAATCATCCGTCAGCTCTGAATGAGATCATCAGTTTGATGATGAACGACTAAAACAGCATCAAGTCTGCAGAAACAGATTGTAACAAAGTGACAGAAGATAAAAAAACATCCAACAATGTTGTGAATGCTGACTCAGCGTTCACACATTAACATGGTTTCTCTTCATGTTGAACACATGAAACACACAGAAATGGGATTTCTGACCTCCAGCTGTGGTCACATGATCAAAACAGGTTCCAGATGTTCTGATGGAGCAACAGACAGAATCAGTTTTCATCTTTCAGGATTCTGGAAGTCCTTTGATTCCAGCTGCAGCTGTTGTTAAATGTGTGTTTGTGTTAGTCAAACATCTGGATGGGTCACACAATGGGAGCCTTGTGTGGGACTTGAATGGACTGATGATCCAGAGTACAGGTGTCCCCATACTAGTTCTTTCAGACTGAGTACAAGTACTTCAGTTTGGGTACTTGCTGATACTGAGTACTGATACTGAGAAGTGAATGAGTTAGTACTTAAACATTAAACTATGACTTTAGTTTTATAAAGAACAGGAAACAGCTGTCTCATCATCACCTGCGTTTATCTTCAAATGTCTCTGAACTATGGACATTTTTTATTATTTGTCCTCATTTAAGGACAAAGTGGACGGGGAGACCACGTCACCAAACATCAAAGTGGCGTTGGTCTTGTTGAGGGATGTGTATAAATGCAGCACGCTCTATTATTTGACTTTATTAAAATAGACTTTATAACTTTTCTGCTTCTTTACTGTTGTTGTGAACGATGTGAAATGTTTCCATGATGCTTCCTCGTGTTATAATCATTCTTCATGGGACTAACAGTCAGGAGACAGTGGAGAGCTCGTCTTTTATTCTGTTCCAGACCTTTGAATGAAATGGTACAGAGAGTATTCCCTGTGGGACTCCTGGAGAAGTGTTGACCTCCTGTGTGCAGCTGCTGGTTCGATTCTGAAAGCAGCAGGACGAGGTGAAGGCCCCTGAAGAGTTTTCTACAAACCTTTTCATTTCAGGAAGTCAGAGCGAGTCAGAGACTCAGACGAGGCAAAGAGACGTGAAGAAGTTCTGTTCTTGATGACGTGTTGACCTGCTGCCACTTGTTGGCTCTTCTCCAAACTTTGTCATCAACTTCATGACGTCCACACCTGATCGTCTGACAACCAGTTTGTTCCACGACAGCTCTTCAGTAATGGAGTCATGAGGACAAGTATGAGGACTGGAGGCTGGTACCAGACACCACTCATCCAGATGTGTAGAGTCGGAGCTGACTTCTGACTCAATTTTGTGTCGACAGCAGAAGAACGAGGACTGAAAGAAGAATGAGGTGATGATGACTCAACATTCTTCTTCTTCTCCTCTCAGAGGTGAGTGATGACTCAACATTCTTCTTCTTCTCCTCTCAGAGGTGAGTGTTGACTCAACATTCTTCTTCTCCTCTCAGAGTCTCTGAGGGGCTTTTCTCTCTGTGGAGGATCATACGAGCTGCAGACCTGTTGAAGCTGTTGTGATGCTCACAAAGGCCAGATTCCAATTTTGGAGGACGGGAATGTTTTTTTTATAAACATATTTTATGTATAAAAATGTTTTTTTAATCCTGTTTTCACTTTGACTTTATTATGATGTTAATTAAAGTTAACTCAGCAGAAAAATCATAAAAAGACTAAATTATTGGATCTCAGCATAATTTTCCTCAAACATGTTTAAAGAAGAGCTGCAGCCTTTGGTTCAACTTTATTCTAACCCACAGATGTTCAAATCACAAAACAAGAATTACATTTTAAATCACTAAAATAAAATAATCTGTGTACAAGAAACAAATCCACACATCTAAATTGATCAATAAAAGTAGACAATGAGTGAAAATACATCAAATGATGAGGGAACAGAAATAGATGTTTTTGTAGAATCTGGTTCATCAGAGATTTAATTCAGTTCAGTTTATTTAAATAGCTCCAAGTCACAACAGAAGTCGTCTCAGGAACTGAACAGAAAGATTCATCTGAAAGTCCTGATGAACCTTTTATTAGAACCTGCAGAGATTTGAACAGCTGATCTGAAGCAACATGCAGGTGTTCAACTGAACTGAGCACTCATGCTGTTTGATGGTCTCCTTCTCTTTGGAGGCCATCCATCCATCCATCCATCATCCATTCATCCATCCATCCATCCATCATCATCCATCCATTCATCCATCAATCCATCCATCCATCCATCATCCATTATCTTCTGCAGAATCTGCTCAACTGTTATTACGTTATAAATGTTTTTGTTCTAGGATGAAGTCAGACAAAAACAGTCAAAATTCAGAAAGGACAGTTATGTGTTATCGGCTGTTCTACTGGGGCCCCTGAGAAGTTCAGCTGAAAGTCCTGGTGCACCTTTACTCCATCCATCCATTATCTTCTGCTTATTCTGAAGTCGGGTCGCGGGGGCAGCATCTTTACCAGGGAGGCCCACACATCCACCTCTTCAGCTCTTCTAGAAGAACCACAAGGTGTTCCCAAACCAACTGACTAACTAATATGTAATACTTTGTTTTTTAAATGAACAAAACACAAAACTTTAACAATTAAGGACAAATTTTAACCAAATTTTCCATTTGCCTTTGATCTTTAATGAATCCTAAGAAAAGATGACCATAATCTACCACTACTGGTGTATGAATGTGTGTATGAACGGGTGGATGGCTGGTGCTGTAAAGCCCTTTGGGGCCCCTCGTAGGGGGCTGGAAAGCGCTATATAAGTAAGCTCCATTTACCATTTAATCTGCTCGTCTGTTATTACGTTACAAATGTTTGGATTCTAGGATGAAGTCAGACAAAAGGGTCACTACCACCAGGTGGTGAGGTGAGTTGGATTCTGGACAGTGGCCTACATAACAGTGGCGGTTTTGCACACGGGCCGACACGGGCCGATGCCCGTGTAAGATGGACCCTGGCCCGCCCTGTGGCCCGCCCTCCGAGCAGAAGCGGAACCAATGCTCATGGCACATACCGATACCAGCCTTGTTTACGTATCGATCCAACCCATGATGCACGTTGGCTTCAAACTATGGAATGGATTTCCTGAACGGAGGCGTGTCTCATGAACCCAGAGTAACAAGACCCGCCTCACATTCAGGAAATCCAGTTCATAGTTTGCAGGCAGCTACAAGCGTGAGGGGCTGACTGAGTACTCTGTTGGGTTTGTTTTGGCATCGTTTTGAAAGAGCGGGTCGTTTGTTTATGGATTGTTTCATGGAGCTGGTCACAATTGGTTATTGATTGTTTACATGGAGCTGGACGCTTGTTTCTGTCGCAAGATCGGACAACACTGGCGAGTAGCATCTTAGCTAGCAGCTAGCCGACTTTTCATCGTAACATGTGCGTTGTGTGGAAATATTTTACACTCAACACCGCAAGACAACAACGTTCAATGTTTTGCAGAGCTATATAAACACATCTGCGTCACATTAAACCGCGGTCAAGTTAGTTTTACTCTGGACATTCGAGGTCAGGGTCTTCAGCGGTGTGTTTTTCTTTTTCATGCCGGGATGGGCGCTCTGATTCTGGCCAGCTGCTTTCAGCTTGCCCCTGGAGCTCCGTGGCTTCGCATCATAACATAATAAACAGCTACATTATAAAGTGATGTAAAATACTAAAAACAGGAACATGTCTGTCTGTGTTGGTTTATGCCATGAACTTAGCAGATGTAAAGCTATTTAATTAATTTATTCATTCATTTAAAAGAGACAAAAGAAAACAAACTCATCAAAAAGAAAACATTGGGCCTCATGCAAGAACATGTTCGTATTTTTATCCTAAATCTCTCTTACTTTTGTTCGTACGAAGCGTTCGTACGAACATGCCACGTCAGATTCAACAAACTCTTCTATCCTCAGGAAAAGTGTGTAAATGAGGTGCGCAAATATCATGAATCCCACCTGTTCTATCAACCTGCGCGTGCACGTGGAGAGGTTATTTACATAATTCCCACCCCTCAAAACACCATATAAGGCTACGTTTCCTGCTTCAGAGCGCAGGAAGTGTCTATTCATTCAAAATCAAGAAGTAAAAATAACTTTACGCTTCGGAGATTGAAGTTCTGCTCTCAGTCGCGCTGTCCCGCACCGCTACCCCCCAACCCCCCGCAAGTGTCGAATGTGTTTTTGAACAAAGCATTTTAAAATGTCTCGAAACTACAGTTAACTTCATATTAATATTGCATGTTGTGTCTCCCGTGGGTCGTACAGTATCAGAAATCAAGAAAAATGGTTTGATCTGAAAATGGCTTCATAAAAACGTCTCGCCGCAGCACGGTGCTCTATGACAGGAGGTGGTCAAAAGTCTGCGTTACCGAGATGGATGAAAAATAAATGCCATGCTGCGCAAGACGCGTGCCAACATGTTTTGCAGCACAAATGAGTCATGCGCGCTCCTCCAGGCCATCGCGCAACCACATTCTGCAGGTTATATTTCGAATCAGATATAATTTGGACATTTATGGAGTGGTATTGCTTCCGATTGAGGAATGGGAATTTTATGTACCTGGGTGTTAATATGAGGAGCGGCTTTGATGAAGGGAGCGCACGACTCACGGAAGCCTGCGCGACACACCAGACAAATTAAACTTAAAATTATAATTCTAATTCAAACAGAATAACCTATTGTCAACAATAATTATGGTGCGTGATTTTTTTAAACCCAAAATATTTTCTAAATAACGAAATATGAAGTTATTAGTGAAGAAATGCCGTCTGGATAACAGCGCACCGACTGCTCGTAAAATATACGACAGGTCCGGACCACACGTAAATTTTGTTCATATCTGAAAAAAATCTTAGGATACGAAAACATTGTTGAATGCCACAAATGATCCTAAATCACTCGTACGCACAGTTTAAGAACAAATCTGTGCGTACGAACGGTTCTTGCATGAGGCCCAATGAATGAAAAGAGTGCAGAAAGAAGAAAAAAAATCTTATTTCACCCCATTAGTTAAAAGAATATATAAAATAATTTTAAACAAACAATCACTTAACTCCATATCTGTAAAATTAACTGAATTATAACCATTTTTAGTTGGCTTATTTCAATTGCCTGCTGCAGCCATCTTTAATTCAATTGTATCCAAAAGTTATCAGCAGTAAAGAAACATCTGTTTATTATTTCTTGAAAGGATTTTTTTTTTTCAAAATCTGTCCAGAGGGTCATGAGATATTTTGTCAACAGACCGACACCATTGATTCCAAATAAATAACGTTATAATTTTAAAGAAAGATCTTATGCATTCTAATAGTCCTTTGAATATGTGTTGGGAATGAGTCTCAGCTACTACCACACCAAATTTTATCTCAATTTTTTGTCAAATTGACTGAGTTGTAGTCAATTTTGTGTTGTTTAAGTTCAGTTAGCTGTGGCAGCCATCTTGAATTGGATGTACTTTAAAAGTCAACCAGTCGTAGAGAGCCATTCAGTGATTATTTCTTGAAAGTTTAATCAAAATCTGTTCAGTTGTTCATAAGATATTTTGCTAACAGACAGATGCAGAATACAAACATAATTGTTGACTTTTGGAAGCATGTGATGAAAAAGAGACTGGGTGAAAGTAACTACTTAAAAGTTTTAAGTAGTTACACATTTTGTGTTAGCAGAATTTGCACCGCCAAGAGAAGATTAATCTTCTCTCATACAGACAAGTACAGTGTATACAAATATATTCATGCATGTCCAAAAAGGCAACTTGAGTTAAGTTTTATTAATGTTGGATAAATTTCTTAGTTACAATTAAATCCTGCTAACACAAAATCTGAATCTTGACTCATTTGTTGATCGGTTTGCCAGAAATCATCAAAATCACAGAATACAGTTGCTGTGATAGTAGGGCAGCCAATGTTGTTATATAATTTTGGACTGAGAAACTGAACCAAGACTTCACCTAACAGTTATTGTCATTATCATTTTATTTACTTATTAATATATTTTCTTCAGTCAATTCAAATACTGTCTGTAAAATGTTTTATATTTTTCTCATTTGATTTTTTTAACCATTTTCTTTGGTTACAATGGTTAATCACTGCTTTAAAAAAATAAAAGAGTCAAGTAAGATTTCGAATCTGTCTTTTTCTCCGAGATGAACGTGCCCCTCTGACAAAACCTCTGGCCCCAGCTAGGCCCCACCAGTACAACTGGTCTAGAACAGCCACTTTTTAGTTCACATCTGTAACACATCACGCAACGTGTTTGGTTTCTCTAACTTCTTCTATCACGGTGCAAAAAAATGGATTCTAAAAATATGTCTTGTGTATATTTACATTACCGGTTAAAATTTACCTTAATTTAACAGAAAATATCTGATTATTTAGAGTTTTTGTTTTAAAAAACACTTTCTACAAGCTGACTCCGCCCTCTTAGTGACGTCACAGGATGACGCTCCAACCTGCAGGTGTTTGTAGAGGCATGATGTGAGATCAGAGTCAGAGACTCTGTAGAGGCATGATGTGAGATGAAGTGATGTGTGAACTTTCCTGAGTACAGAGCAGAAATCAGAATGAACTCTTTCTGACTGACTTGAACTGGTCAGAACTGGGAGCTTCTTCCAGATGTTCTGATCCAGTTTCCATGTTCCAGCTGCTCCTAATAAATCTCTAGTTGTTGTTGTCCACAAGATGGCGCTGTTTGTCTCTGACACTTCTTTCTCCTCATCAGTCCTCCAGCTGCATGAAGAAGATGAAGATGGTGTGCAGGGTGGTGCTGCTCCTCATCCTCAGCTCGTGTCTCTGTGGTCAGTTTGGACCTTCAGGTTCAGTCCAGAACATTCAGTTCTTGTTGTAGATGCAGTTTCAAGCCTGTCAGTGTGTCTGCTCCTCTCTGTCTCCTCAGCAGCAACATTTGTAGTGAACGTGACCCAGAGCTCCTATCAGGCAGAGCAGAACCACAACATGACCTGGAGTGGACCTTCACCACCACACCTGAGACATCCTGGAGACACCTGTTCATCTACTGCAGCTTGTTAGCTCCTCTCAGAGAGTCACTCCTGTATCTGCTCCATGAAGGTGTTGAGGTGTCAGAGGCTCAGGATGAACAGTTTGCAGGACGAGTCCAGAGGGACGGAGACGTCCTCAGAGAAGGACGCATCAGACTCCACCTGTCCTCACTCAGGACGGAGGACTCTGGTCTGTACAGGTGTCAAGTGAAGACACAAGATGGTTCTGGTTCTGGAATGTGTCGTGTGAACGTCTCTGGTGAGAAGAATTTAAATTGTCTTCATGATTAAACTCTTGATAATTGTTGACATGAACAAAACTCATTAGATTCAAGTTGAAACAGACCAGATGTTAGAACCTGTCATTTCCTTCACAGCAGCTGCTGAGCAGCTCCACAGACACACCTGGACTCCAGAACCAGAGGACGGAGGAAAGACTGGTCTCTCATCTCAGTGTGTTCATTAACAGCTGTGTGGGTCGTCTGTTTGATCCTTTTCATTTTCAGAAATATGTTAGTAAAAAATAAAACTAGAAACAAAACCCAAGCAGAAGTTCAAGTGTTGAAGAGAAAGGTCTTCTGGACTTTGACCTAAAAGAAGGTTAAAAAACAAAACAACTGGACTTCTATTCTGAAGCTAAAGATGTTTCTCTTCCCATCCTGAAAGCTTTTCTTTCTGCAGCTGTGCAGCCTCCATGCCACTCCATGATGCTGGAGCACAGGATGCTCTCCACTGCACCCTGTAGAAGGAGGTGACGACTGAACTTCCATCTCAGCCGCCTGAGGAAGTAGAGTCTCTGATGATCTTTCTTCATCAGGCTGGTGGTGTTGATGCTCCAGCTGAGGTTGTCGTTCAGGTGCACACCCAAGTACTTGTAGCTGGAGTTTGTGGAATACCCTCAACTTCCTGTTTATTTTTGGAACTATCAACTGTGACTCTTTGGAATACTCCTAAAGCAAGGACGCTGTTAGTTGTGATTCACCAACAAGGTACCCAAGTTGTAAATCACAAGTGGGGGAATGTAACGTCCAACCAACATCCCTCAAAAGACAAAACATCCTCAGAGACACATCTCTTCTACCCCACTGGGCTAAATCTCCAAGTCAGGATGAGTCGACATCCTGGACCACCCTGGCTCCAGACTGACTATAATCATTAACCTTCTGTGTTAATAATAACCCTTTGTGCTAATCTTTGCTGGCAAGGAACAGACATTCAGTGTCCAAGAGAATTCAGTATCAACAAATGACAGAACCCTAGCATGGCCTCGGGATCAGAGCCATATATAGAGAGAGTTCCGACACGCTTTGATCTCGCCGACAGGCGGTCAATCGTTCCATACTACGGCTATGGAAACCTTGTGGAGCTGCGCCCTCTGGCGGCGACGGAGCGCTACTGCAGGCAGCTTCAGACTGTAACCAGAGCCATGGAACAAATCGCCCCCTCCATGACCCACGTGACTTCCGCATTCCATTCTTACAATGGGACTCAATGGAAGTGTCGCAACTCTCACTTTATATGGCTCTGCTCGGGATAACAGAACTGTAGTTGCCGTAGTAACGATGGAAGTAACCCACTGTTTTCAATGTGTCAGGAACCAAACTTACATTTTCTAAGAGAACGGTGTGATACAAAACAAGGTTTGCCTGTATCATGTAAACAAACGTATTGTTCCCCTCTGAGATTTTAAGAGGAGGGTGTCATTAAAATTAATGATATGCAGCTGGTTCACACCCACTCTGTTGGTAGCTGCATTTTGATTGGTTCTCTGACACGTAAGGTCAGAGTTGGAGAGCGGTCTCAGGGGGAGAAGTTGTCCGAAGCTGGCAGAAGTGGGATGTCCTGGTGGAGAGTTTGCTCTGAGCCAGCCCAGAAGTCCATGAGGACTCCGATCCAGTCAGCTGAGAGATGGAGAAAAGTCCTGGTAACCCTCAAACACCCCGTGAGTGATGAGGCACAACCGCCTGCTGGAAGAGACGTGGTCCCTCAAGGAATAACATCCCTCTTCCAGTGACAACGTGAACCTCCTGCCTCACTTCATCACATCCATTGTGCTAATGAGAGATGGACGTCTCCTGGTAGGACAAACATCTTCCTTCTGATGAGAACAACAAGTGACAACTGTTTTCTTACATGTCATTTAAGTTCATGAATCTGAGAGAAAGTTGAGCTAAGTTTTAACGTTAGAGCTAAAACTTTAGTCCTAAATTTTAGATAACACCTCTTCTAAAAGTCTTAAACTATTTAACATAACACTGTTATTATATTTCATATTTGCCATAATTTCATATTGTCATTATTCAAAGTGAAAATAAATGTTACTGAATTGTGATTTTAACTGACCAGATTCTTGTCTTTGTTGGAGCGAGGGGAACAGAATATTGTTGAAGAACTCAGATTATTCTTTTGATTGAGGTCGGTCAACATTTATCACATAACTCTGAACAGTTAGTGTAAACAGCTGTTACAAGGTGTCCACATTTCCTTTACATTTTTAATTGATCAAACTTCACATAAATCTGCACTTGATCAGTGAAGTTCAATTGTTTTATTATTTTAAGATATATCGTAATGTATTTTAGTAGGTAAGACAAACTAAACACTAAACTAGTGTGAACAAAAATTAAAATGTTGACGATGAAACTTTCACCTCAAATGAATGTTCTCTAGAAGTGTTCGTCTTCAGAGGAAGTCTGATGTTTGAACAGTTTCTAGTTAATAAAACCTTCAGAAGCTTCAGCTGGTTTGTAAAACGTCACATTCAGGACTGGATTCTTCAAGTCTTCTATATTCTGGTGACTCCTCGTCTTCATCACCTCCATGATTCATGGACCTCTGCTTCTTTTCTGACCTTCACTTCAGAGACACAAAACTAAAATATATTTATTTATTTCACATCCTTCTGAAACAACAACATGTGAAGTGAAACAGCTGTAATCTATAAAAAGGACACGTGTGTGTTGAGCTGCAGCTTCTCTTTAAAAACATGTTTCAGTGTCGAGACAGGAGGAGCTGATTCTGTTTGTTGTCCTGGAATCAAGAAAAGAAGAAGCTGCTGTCTGCTTGGTAGTTTCCTCCATCATGTCCAGCAGGAGAACATCACTGATGAGGACCAACCAGACTGCTGCAGTCCTCTTACAGCGCCCCCATGTGGTCACACAGAGGCGCTGCAGCTGAGAGGAGCTGGATGATGCTGAGAAAAGAAAGTTTCCAGACAGCACGTCTGTACAAATATGACTTATTCACCACATGGAAACATTATAAAGAGGATAAATAAATAAATAATGTGTAAAAGAGCCACATCAGAGGGTCCAAAGAGTTAAATGTGGTCCCAGATCCAGATGTTTCTGGTCCCAGATCCAGATGTTTCTGGTCCTGATCTGTGCCCGACAACCTCAGACTCCTTCCATCAAAATCCACTTTCATCAAAGCTCCACCAGGGGTTTCTCCTGTCGTTGATCCAGAATGTTCCAGGAGGTCCGAGCTCCACTTCCACCTTCTCTGTCCACATCCAGCCTGCCCGCTTTCAGGCCCTCTGGGCAAATAGGATTTTAACCTGCAACCTGCCTTGATTAGAGGAGGAACACACAAAGTGTAATCTAGTCCACCACCACAACATCTACTCGTCCCAAAAACTGGAGACAAGAAGGAGAAGTTGAACTAAAGTAAGAGCTGGTGCTCTAAACCCTCCAGCTGCCCTGAGCCAACACCACCCAAGGGCAACTGGAGGGTGAAGCAGAGGTCATCTGTCCAAGTCCAACAGCAAGAAGCCCCAAAGTCATGAAGATGGACACACACTTCCTGTGTGGACCTAAGAGGATGAAGAGGACCTTCATCACTTCATCAGATCCTCCATGAAGGTCCAAACTCCTCGTCTCCTGGTTCTGAACCGTGGAAACAGACTCTTGAAGTCACACCAAGACAAAGGTGTCGTTCCTTCAGCCTCCACGTTTCTTCAGTCCAGCTTGTTCTCTTCAACACGCTCTCTCCTCATGGCCTGAAACTTCTCACAGTTACAGCTCCTTCCAGCTGCTGCAGCTGTGAGGGAGGTTCTGAGAACAGGCCCGCTGGACACAGCTGGAGCTCCACAGGGTCTGGTTGGGTCCAGGAGGCTCTGAGGTTTTATTGTTCAAACATCAGAACAATCTTTAATAAAGTGAAGTTGGTGTGAAATCTCCTCAGATTCAATCATGTCACTCAGTTTCTTCAGGATCTCTTCTCACCTGAACATGAACTGGAGTTCACTTTGATGAAGTGAAACCATCATAAAAACAATAGTGTCCTACACTTCAGAGGTGTCCCTGAACGCATCGTGTCTGCTCTCAGAGTCTCTGAGGAGAAACAAGAAAACTGAACTCAGGTCTGTGTGACTTTCTAACAAGGAGGTCCTCTGGAACCAGAACCTGCTGTCAGCTGGACCCATCATCCAGTCAGACTGGGTTCTGGACGGGTCAGAACATCAGTTTATTCCTCACTGACACTAAAACACAAAACAAACACATTAGGTTACAAATAAAACTTTTAACTTTTCGAATGTCTAGAGGACCAGACTTAGCTTTTTTAGAGTGTACGTAAACCTAGGTGTGTCATATTCAATAGTGAGGTTTTGTATCAAACAAGAATCAGTAGAAAATTATTAATGGGGAATGTTCATCTTTATGTTTTAAATCACTAATGGCTTGCTTTATGTCTTTTCCCTCCATCAGGTTGGGACACACATGGTGGAGGATCTTGAAGATGCAGCAACAGAGTATCTGTACGTACTCAAGCTTGGGGACAGGCAATGTTGTTCCCAAGCTTTTGTTATCATAAATGGAACTGCTATGGAGCATCCATTTCTTGTGGGTGCTGCTGTTGATGGCTGTTTTAAAGTTTTTTGTGTTTTTAATGTAAACTAAACAACGTCATGTGCCCAGTTTGGGATTTTCTTCACATTGTTATCTATGGAATCCCTGGACATGAATCAAATCTAATAAAATTAATGAGGGCCCAGTTAGCTGCAATGGGAGGGTGAATGTTCCTCATAAAGAATCATTAAATGTTCTGACCTACAGTTTTTCCTGTTATCATTTTACTAAAGTACTGAAATAGTCAATTGTTAAATGGCTGCAAATTTTTTGCGTGTTTGCTGTAAAACTGTTTACATTAAATTATTTCTTGTGTATAAATGTGTATTTTTGGAGCTGTAATCAAAGAATGAACTGAAGTAAGGGAGCTGTTTTAATGAATTATATACTTTCTTGACTTGTCTGCCTTGAAACTTTCATATATGAATTCTGTTGCCATATGTATATCATTTGGAAATAAAAGTACTTTTGAGGTAACATGATTGTTTTTAATCCAGTTTTTATATGGTGGATTTTAAAGTTAAAAAAATTATCATTTTTTAAGAAAAATATGGTGGTAAAATAAACCTTGTGTTGGGTTTCAACTCAGTTTTGGGTAACTTTAACTTTGAACAATGGTCAGTTTAACCAAATCATTGGGTAGTTGCCCTAATCCAGCTTGCTGGGTCAAACCATAAACCCAACCCTGTTGAGTTAAACAACCCAGCGTTGGCTCGGTCCAAATTTGACCCAGCACTGGGTTACATTTGGGTTGTTAACCCAGCAGTTTTTAGTAAGAAATAGCAAATTACATAATTTAAAACCATTGTCTTGCCAATGTTTAATGTTCTGCCTTACTTTACCTTTAACAGCTGCTACTTTTTGTATCCTTATGTAGGGGTACACTTCAGGCCTCTGAAACTGTCAGTGAGACACCTTTTCTTGGAAAACCCTCAAGGGAAGAATGTACACGGTTTATCCAATTAATTTGAATCCAGGACACAACTTATCTCACCAAGAGACTCTTTAATTTTAATCTTGATTCAAATAATCAAAGAATAATCTTCTTTCATTTTATTATAATTATTATTATTAAATATTTTGATAATCAAAAGACTTTTATCAAAGTTATTATGAGGACACTTCAAAAATTAAAGTAACTGTATAGTTAAGAAAAAGAAACAATTTAATTTGTGTATCTTTTTCTTTATTTTATGTTTATTTCATATCATTTTAATGTTGAAGTAATCACTTATTTGAGTCGACTGTGGAACAGTATAATGATTTCTTTCAACTTCATCATGCAAGCTAATGTTTTACTCAAAAGTAATTTTTGATTCTACATTTCAGATTGTGAATGGATAAAGAAAGACTCTGTTTAGGCCAAGGTCATGTCAAGTTGATCGTTAGTATTTGTTTAAAAAAGTGTTAAGACAAGTTAATCAGTACATCAAGAAGCTGGCGCCTGAAGTCTAACACTTGAGCTTCTCCTTCTGACCTAAACTAACCTGTCTCTCCTCCCCCTTGACCTCATCTAATTCCCTGCCTAGTCCCTGGGAGAGGCAAGTCACAGCCCTCTTTTATAAAATCTGACTTCCTGTTTCTTCCTCAAGTTTGCTAGAGAGGGAGATGTGAAACTTTCTCCTAAGCTGTATGGACGTTCGGCCATGCGCCAAAGGTCTCGTCCATCAGCAAGGATTTACGGCCCGTCACCGTACATCCACCTTGAGCTTAAAAGCTCCAAAGATTTGAATGAAAATTATTTCTAAAGGAATGTTTTATTCTGAAACTCAACCGGAACTACTTGCCACTACTCGGTCCGATTTGACGCAGACACTAGGACGAGAAAACCTTATCTCTTGCCAGTAACAAATAAGCTAAAAGCCTTCAGAAATTAAGTAATTTACCATCTCATTACTTGATTCTGTTGTTCCAAAAAATTACGAACGCGTGATTTCAATCTGTGCTGAAGTCAATTTATAGGAAATTGTAAATCAATAAATCTGTGTAAATGATATGATGTTATTTTGATGATTAAATAAATGGCCGCATTTCCTGATGGGTCAATTTTAAACGTCTCATAGCACTCTGCCTCCACATGATTTTATCTTTGATCTTGGTTGATATTATTATTGATTTTACTTGATTTTATCACTTGTTTTATTTATTTATTTTTTAAGTAGGCCTATTCTGCCTCCACATGATTCTGTCTTTAATCTTAGTTGATATTATTATTGATTTTACTTGATTTTATCACTTGTTTTATTTGTTGTAGCACTTTGAGATTTTTATTAATGAAAAGTGCAGTATAAATTGAATTCATTATTATTATTATTACTCTTTCATCACTTAATGGTCACACAAGTTTATTGTTTAATCCAAAAAGAAGAGAATCCGTGAATTAACGTAACAGGCAACTCTGTTCTCACATTTTTTAAATTTATTTATTTGTTCATTTCAAATTTAAAACACAAAAAAATATATTTACAAAATAATTTTAAGAAGAAAAAAAAAATTAAAATGAAAGGAAGCAGAAGAAAAAAAATCTTATATCTGCCCCTTTTTAAACAAAATCAATTCAAACAATCAATTTTAAACAATCTAAAAAAGCTAAGTCTGGTCCTCTGGACATTCAAAAAATAAAATGAAACAAAGCAAAAAAAAATGTAGAAAAGTTTCATCTTTCGTCCGAAAGACTTCCTCAGTCTGAGTTGCTGCATTCAGCTCAGATGTGGACGTGATGGTCCTCCTTGATCATATGAGAAGCTGGTTTCGGCTGTCATCAGCCAACTGGTTGATCCACTGTGAGAGGGTGCTATTTATAAGACTGAGCTGAATACAGCTTCAAAGTTATTATTTTTTTTTTTCTTTATTCACATTTTCTTTTAAATAAAAAGGAGTTTGTTTGGTTAACAAACTCCTTTTTATTTACTCCAATAAAAAAATAAATAACTTTGTCCCAGGCGGGAAGCGAACCCACTTCTCCCGGTCAAAACAGCAGTGCACTAACTCTTTGAGCTATTCGGGCGGACTGGATTTTCAGGTGTCCACCTTCCCCATATATGAATCACTCCTCTTGACATTTTAGCTGCACGTAAAAGTTAGAGATTATTCGTTATATTTTAAAACCCTGGCTGCGCGCAACAGTTAGACAATATTAGTTATTGTTTAATGACATTCAGGTCGCGCTGAAAGGCGGAAATGGGTGTGCGCTTCGTGTTATTTACGTTGTAACATAAGCTGATTTGTGATCAGTTATTAACAAAAATTTAACTCAGAAAAACTAATTCAGCTAACAATTGTTTTAGGGGTTTCTCGTTTCTGTAGTTAAATTTGAATGAAATTCAACCCTCGCGCTGAGGTTGTTTGAATGAGTCCCGCCCCTGCTGCAAACAACGAATCAAATGAGAGCAGTACATGACGTGAAACTGGCTCTGTCGGGCTCGGCCCGATAAGAACCACGGTGAAGATGGTTCCAGAACAAGGGTGGATCCCGGGCGGAAAAGGTAAATGCGAAGACGCCGAACCCGGGTTAGAAGCTGGGAGAGCCGGGGAGGGCTGGCCAATGCGTAAACGGCTTTTATGGATCAGGGTCAGTCTAATGAATCACTAAAGTAACCCGGTTCACTTTATAGATCTGAGTCAGTCTAATGAGTCACTAAAGTAACCTGGTTCACTTTATGGATCTGGGTCAGTCTAATGAGTCACTAAAGTAACCCGGTTCACTTTATGGATCAGGGTCAGTCTAATGAGTCACTAAAGTAACTCAGTTCACTTTATGGATCTGGATCAGTCTAATGAGTCACTAAAGTAACTCAGTTCACTTTATGGATCTGGGTCAGTCTAATGAGTCACTAAAGTAACTCAGTTCACTTTATGGATCTGAGTCAGTCTAATGAGTCACTAAAGTAACTCGGTTCACTTTATGGATCTGAGTCAGTCTAATGAGTCACTAAAGTAACTCGGTTCACTTTATGGATCTGAGTCAGTCTAATGAATCACTAAAGTAACCTGGTTCACTTTATGGATCAGGGTCAATCTAATGAGTCACTAAAGTAACCCGGTTCACTTTATGGATCAGGGTCAGTCTAATGAGTCACTAAAGTAACCTGGTTCACTTTATGGATCAGGGTCAATCTAATGAGTCACTAAAGTAACCCGGTTCACTTTATGGATCAGGGTCAGTCTAATGAATCACTAAAGTAACCTGGTTCACTTTATGGATCAGGGTCAATCTAATGAGTCACTAAAGTAACCCGGTTCACTTTATGGATCAGGGTCAATCTAATGAGTCACTAAAGTAACCCGGTTCACTTTATGGATCAGGGTCAGTCTAATGAATCACTAAAGTAACCTGGTTCACTTTATGGATCAGGGTCAATCTAATGAGTCACTAAAGTAACCCGGTTCACTTTATGGATCAGGGTCAGTCTAATGAGTCACTAAAGTAACCTGGTTCACTTTATGGATCAGGGTCAATCTAATGAGTCACTAAAGTAACCCGGTTCACTTTATGGATCAGGGTCAGTCTAATGAATCACTAAAGTAACCTGGTTCACTTTATGGATCAGGGTCAATCTAATGAGTCACTAAAGTAACCCGGTTCACTTTATGGATCAGGGTCAATCTAATGAGTCACTAAAGTAACCCAGTTCACTTTATGGATCTGAGTCAGTCTAATGAATCACTAAAGTAACCTGGTTCACTTTATGGATCTGGGTCAATCTCAGAGAGAGTCAGAGTCAGAGAGTCTTTATTGTCATTTGCACCGCATGTGGTACATGAGATGAAAACGAGATTATGTACACGAGGTCCCAGTTACATCCAACAACAATGAAAGAGAAAAACAGTAATAACATCTAGAATTAACTAAGAAAAGCATCAACTAGTAATACACTAAGCCTAATATAGTGGGAATAAACAGCAGCACGAACATGAGTTTGTATGAGCAGATGGTCACAGATGAATACAGCAACAAGAAAACAGATCAGCATCAGTATGATGTGATATTTTGCAGTGTTTATTTTTTTATTTTATTTTTATTTATTCATGAGTCTAACAGCCTCAGGGTAGAAGCTGTTCCTCAGTCTAGTGGTTCTACATTTGATGCTCCTCAACCTCCGTCCTGAGGGGAGTGGGGCAAAGAGTGAGTGTGCTGGGTGAGTGAGGTCTTTCATGATGCAGGTGGCTCTTTTCCTGCATCTGGAGGTGTAAATGTCTGTGATGGTGGGGAGACTGACTCCAACAGACTTCTGTGCAGCCTTCACCACTCTCTGCAGAGCTTTCCTCTCTTCAACTGTGCAGCCTCCATGCCACACGTTGATGCTGGAGCACAGGATGCTCTCCACTGCACACCTGTAGAAGGAGGTGAGGACTGGGCTGCTCAGACCAGCTCGTCTCAGCCGTCTGAGGAAGTAGAGTCTCTGATGACCTTTCTTGATCAGGCTGGTGGTGTTGTTGCTCCAGCTGAGGTTATCATTCATGTGTACACCCAAGTATTTGTAGCTGGAGACCACTTCCACTGCAGACCCACCTATTTTCAGTGGGGCATGGTTGTGTTTGTTCCTTCTGAAGTCCACAATCATCTCCTTTGTCTTCTTCACATTCATGTGAAGATTATTCTCTTTGCACCAGCTCTCCAGGTGTTCCACCTCCTGTCTGTAGCTGGACTCATCATTGTTTGTAATGCATCCCACCACCGCTGTATCATCTGCAAACTTAACAATATGACAGCCTGGAAGTGTGGCTGTACAATCATATGTGAGCAGAGTGAACAGAAGGGGGCTCAGCACACATCCCTGAGGAGAGCCAGTGCTAAGGGTTATGGTGGAGGAGGAGAAGTTGTGGATCTTCACGGACTGTGGTCTGTCTGTTAAGAAGTCTAGTACCCAGTTACAAATAGAGGGGCTTAGTCCAAGTGTAGATAGTTTGTCTATCAGAGTTTGGGGGATCATGGTGTTGAAGGCAGATGTGAAGTCCACAAAGAGCAGACGCACGTATGAGTCTTTCTGATCCAGGTGGGTGAGAGCAGTGTGGACCACGGAAGAAATGGCGTCCTCTGTTGATCGGTTCTCACGGTATGCGTATTGATGAGGGTCCTCATTGATGTTGACGGTTGCCTTGATGTGGGACATGACCAGTTTCTCAAAACATTTAGCGACTATCGGGGTGAGGGCCACTGGTCTATAGTCATTCAGACCAGTCACTGTGGAGCTCTTTGGGACTGGGATGATGGTCGCGGTCTTCAGGCAGGTGGGAACTAACTCCAGTGCAAGTGAGGTGGTGAAGATGTCAGCCAGCACCTCACAGAGCTGGTCCGCACATTCCTTCAGAACTTTCCCTGGGATGTTGTCTGGTCCGGTTGCTTTATGAGGATTAATCTTTCTGAGACTGCCTCTCACTTCTGCTGCGGACACCCTGAGATGCTCTTCATCTGGTGATGAGGTGAGTCTGGTGCTAGCAGGTCTGTTTGGATCATCAAAACGTGCATAAAACTTATTGAGGGCATCAGGCAGAGATGGGTCCCTGGGGCATTGTTTGTTTTTGCCTTTGTAATCTGTTATGCATTTAATACCCTTCCACATGCTCCGTGGGTCTTGTGAGGTGAACTGTCCCTCGATCCTCTGTGCATACGTGGCCTTGGCCTTCTTAATGCCATCCTTCAGTTCATTCCTGCTTTTCCTCAGCTCCACTTTATCTCCTGACTTGAATGCAGTGTCTCTGGCTGCTAACAAGGCGTGAACTTCTCTATTTAACCAAGGTTTCCGGTTCGGGTAGGATTTAACATATTTTTTTATGGATACATTCTCAGAGCATGTACTGATGTAACCCAGGACTGAGGAAGCATACAGTTCCATGTCCACTGAACTTCCATCAGTGGCCGCTTCCCTGAAAACAGACCAGTTTGTCCTCTCAAAACAGTCTCTCAACAAGGGGGAACTATCTTGAGGCCAGATTGTTATTTGTCTTTGTTCCGGCTTGGACCGCCTGAGTGGAGGGAGTTCTCTTGGCGCCAGGATCAGAGACTCGTGGTCTGAAGATCCGAGCGCTGGGCGTGTCTTCGCCGTGTATGCCCCCTTTACATTTGTGAAGACTTGGTCGAGTGTTTTATCTCCTCTCGTGGCTGCGAAGACGTTCTTATTGAAGGCTGGGAGGGACACCTGAAGATCAACGTGATTGACATCCCCGCAAACAATGAAAAGCCCCTCAGGATATTTACACTGCAGCGAGGTGAGTAAGTCATGAATCTCTCCCTGGGCGTCATTAGCATTAGCATCGGGTGCTATGTAAATAACGCTGATTAGAATTACAGAATAGTCACGTGGCATGTAGTGCGGGCGACACCTAACTGTGATCAACTCCACGGCAGCTGAACAAGCTCTTTTTATCACAGCACAGTTCGTGCACCAGTCTTTGTGTACGTAAATACAAACACCGCCGCCTCGCGTTTTCCCCGTAGTCTCGGTGCACCGGTCTGTTCTGAAAAATAGCCTTTCGTCCAGCTCGTAAACAGAGTCAGGAGTGTCTTCAGAAATCCACGTTTCCGTAAGACAAAGCACAGAACATCTTCTCATCTCCTCCGACGTGGTCACCCTCAAACGAAGTAGATCCATCTTGTTGTCGAGCGAGCGCACATTGGACAGAAAAAGAGCCGGCATCGGGGGTTTGCCGGTTTTAGCGTCTGCCCGCATTCTCGTCATAATTCCTGCACGACAACCTCTCTTTTTTTCACGAGAGCATCGCTTTCTTTTCTTTCCCCTGGAGCGCATCTGTTTCCAGAAGGACGTTTTTAGCAGGTCCAATCTTCCGAGCTCTGATTTGAGTTCGTTGCTGATTTCAGCTGTGCCCTGTGGTAAATCCGCTCCGATTCTTAACAGTTCAGTTCGGCTGTAATTCACCCGCAAAAAACGCGCAGAATCAGGTACAAAAACACTATTAAAATTACTAAAAACTAGAGATGATCCGGTAACTCGTGAAGCTGCGGCTGCACTGAGCGCGGCCATCTTGCATCTAATGAATCACTAAAGTAACCTGGTTCACTTTATGGATCAGGGTCAGTCTTATGAGTCACTAAAGTAACCCGGTTCACTTTATGGATCTGGGTCAGTCTAATGAGTCACTAAAGTAACCCGGTTCACTTTATGGATCTAGGGTCAGTCTAATGAATCACTAAAGTAACCTGGTTCACTTTATGGATCAGGGTCAGTCTAATGAGTCACTAAAGTAACCCGGTTCACTTTATGGATCAGGGTCAGTCTAATGAGTCACTAAAGTAACCTGGTTCACTTTATGGATCAGGGTCAATCTAATGAGTCACTAAAGTAACCTGGTTCACTTTATGGATCAGGGTCAGTCTAATGAGTCACTAAAGTAACCCGGTTCACTTTATGGATCAGGGTCAGTCTAATGAATCACTAAAGTAACCTGGTTCACTTTATGGATCAGGGTCAGTCTAATGAGTCACTAAAGTAACCCGGTTCACTTTATGGATCAGGGTCAGTCTAATGAGTCACTAAAGTAACCTGGTTCACTTTATGGATCAGGGTCAATCTAATGAGTCACTAAAGTAACCTGGTTCACTTTATGGATCTGGGTCAGTCTAATGAGTCACTAAAGTAACCTGGTTCACTTTATGGATCAGGGTCAATCTAATGAGTCACTAAAGTAACCCGGTTCACTTTATGGATCAGGGTCAATCTAATGAGTCACTAAAGTAACCCGGTTCACTTTATGGATCAGGGTCAGTCTAATGAATCACTAAAGTAACCTGGTTCACTTTATGGATCTGGGTCAGTCTAATGAGTCACTAAAGTAACCCGGTTCACTTTATGGATCTGGGTCAGTCTAATGAATCACTAAAGTAACCTGGTTCACTTTATGGATCTGGGTCAGTCTAATGAGTCACTAAAGTAACCTGGTTCACTTTATGGATCAGGGTCAGTCTAATGAATCACTAAAGTAACCCGGTTCACTTTATGGATCTGGTCAGTCTAATGAGTCACTAAAGTAACCTGGTTCACTTTATGGATCTGGGTCAGTCTAATGAGTCACTAAAGTAACCTGGTTCACTTTATGGATCTGGGTCAGTCTAATGAGTCACTAAAGTAACCCGGTTCACTTTATGGATCTGGGTCAATCTAATGAGTCACTAAAGTAACCCAGTTCACTTTATGGATCAGGGTCAGTCTAATGAATCACTAAAGTAACTCAGTTCACTTTATGGATCTGGGTCAGTCTAATGAATCACTAAAGTAACTCAGTTCACTTTATGGATCTGGGTCAGTCTAATGAATCACTAAAGTAACTCGGTTCACTTTATGGATCTGAGTCAGTCTAATGAGTCACTAAAGTAACTCGGTTCACTTTATGGATCTGGGTCAGTCTAATGAATCACTAAAGTAACTCGGTTCACTTTATGGATCTGGGTCAGTCTAATGAATCACTAAAGTAACTCGGTTCACTTTATGGATCTGAGTCAGTCTAATGAATCACTAAAGTAACTCGGTTCACTTTATGGATCTGAGTCAGTCTAATGAATCACTAAAGTAACTCGGTTCACTTTATGGATCTGAGTCAGTCTAATGAATCACTAAAGTAACTCGGTTCACTTTATGGATCTGGGTCAGTCTAATGAATCACTAAAGTAACCCGGTTCACTTTATGGATCTGGGTCAGTCTAATGAGTCACTAAAGTAACTCGGTTCACTTTATGGATCTGGGTCAGTCTAATGAGTCACTAAAGTAACCTGGTTCACTTTATGGATCTGGGTCAGTCTAATGAGTCACTAAAGTAACCTGGTTCACTTTATGGATCTGGGTCAGTCTAATGAGTCACTAAAGTAACCTGGTTCACTTTATGGATCTGGGTCAGTCTAATGAGTCACTAAAGTAACCGGTTCACTTTATGGATCTGGGTCAGTCTAATGAGTCACTAAAGTAACCTGGTTCACTTTATGGATCAGGGTCAGTCTAATGAGTCACTAAAGTAACCTGGTTCACTTTATGGATCAGGGTCAATCTAATGAGTCACTAAAGTAACCTGGTTCACTTTATGGATCTGGGTCAGTCTAATGAGTCACTAAAGTAACCTGGTTCACTTTATGGATCAGGGTCAATCTAATGAGTCACTAAAGTAACCCGGTTCACTTTATGGATCAGGGTCAATCTAATGAGTCACTAAAGTAACCCGGTTCACTTTATGGATCAGGGTCAGTCTAATGAATCACTAAAGTAACCCGGTTCACTTTATGGATCGGGTCAGTCTAATGAGTCACTAAAGTAACCTGGTTCACTTTATGGATCTGGGTCAGTCTAATGAGTCACTAAAGTAACCCGGTTCACTTTATGGATCTGGTCAGTCTAATGAGTCACTAAAGTAACCTGGTTCACTTTATGGATCGGGTCAGTCTAATGAGTCACTAAAGTAACCCGGTTCACTTTATGGATCAGGGTCAGTCTAATGAATCACTAAAGTAACCCGGTTCACTTTATGGATCAGGGTCAGTCTAATGAGTCACTAAAGTAACCTGGTTCACTTTATGGATCTGGGTCAGTCTAATGAGTCACTAAAGTAACCCGGTTCACTTTATGGATCTGGGTCAGTCTAATGAGTCACTAAAGTAACTCGGTTCACTTTATGGATCTGGGTCAGTCTAATGAATCACTAAAGTAACTCGGTTCACTTTATGGATCTGGGTCAGTCTAATGAGTCACTAAAGTAACTCGGTTCACTTTATGGATCTGAGTCAGTCTAATGAGTCACTAAAGTAACCCGGTTCACTTTATGGATCTGGGTCAGTCTAATGAATCACTAAAGTAACTCGGTTCACTTTATGGATCTGGGTCAGTCTAATGAATCACTAAAGTAACTCGGTTCACTTTATGGATCTGGTCAGTCTAATGAATCACTAAAGTAACTCGGTTCACTTTATGGATCTGGGTCAGTCTAATGAATCACTAAAGTAACTCGGTTCACTTTATGGATCTGAGTCAGTCTAATGAATCACTAAAGTAACTCGGTTCACTTTATGGATCTGGGTCAGTCTAATGAATCACTAAAGTAACTCGGTTCACTTTATGGATCTGAGTCAGTCTAATGAATCACTAAAGTAACTCGGTTCACTTTATGGATCTGGGTCAGTCTAATGAATCACTAAAGTAACTCGGTTCACTTTATGGATCTGGTCAGTCTAATGAGTCACTAAAGTAACTCGGTTCACTTTATGGATCTGGGTCAGTCTAATGAATCACTAAAGTAACTCGGTTCACTTTATGGATCTGGGTCAGTCTAATGAATCTCTAAAGTAACTCGGTTCACTTTATGGATCTGGGTCAGTCTAATGAATCTCTAAAGTAACCCGGTTCACTTTATGGATCTGGGTCAGTCTAATGAATCTCTAAAGTAACTCGGTTCACTTTATGGATCTGGGTCAGTCTAATGAATCACTAAAGTAACTCGGTTCACTTTATGGATCTGAGTCAGTCTAATGAATCACTAAAGTAACCCGGTTCACTTTATGGATCAGGGTCAGTCTAATGAGTCACTAAAGTAACTCAGTTCACTTTATGGATCAGGGTCAGTCTAATGAGTCACTAAAGTAACCGGTTCACTTTATGGATCTGGGTCAGTCTAATGAGTCACTAAAGTAACCCGGTTCACTTTATGGATCTGGGTCAGTCTAATGAGTCACTAAAGTAACCCGGTTCACTTTATGGATCTGGGTCAGTCTAATGAGTCACTAAAGTAACCTGGTTCACTTTATGGATCTGAATCAGTCTAATGAATCACTAAAGTAACCTGCTTCACTTTATGGATCTGGGTCAGTCTAATGAGTCACTAAAGTAACCCGGTTCACTTTATGGATCTGGGTCAGTCTAATGAATCTCTAAAGTAACCCGGTTCACTTTATGGATCTGGGTCAGTCTAATGAATCTCTAAAGTAACTCGGTTCACTTTATGGATCTGGGTCAGTCTAATGAATCTCTAAAGTAACTCGGTTCACTTTATGGATCTGGGTCAGTCTAATGAATCACTAAAGTAACTCGGTTCACTTTATGGATCTGAGTCAGTCTAATGAATCACTAAAGTAACCCGGTTCACATTATGGATCAGGGTCAGTCTAATGAGTCACTAAAGTAACTCAGTTCACTTTATGGATCAGGGTCAGTCTAATGAGTCACTAAAGTAACCTAGTTCACTTTATGGATCTGGGTCAGTCTAATGAGTCACTAAAGTAACCCGGTTCACTTTATGGATCTGGGTCAGTCTAATGAGTCACTAAAGTAACCCGGTTCACTTTATGGATCTGGGTCAGTCTAATGAGTCACTAAAGTAACCCGGTTCACTTTATGGATCTGAATCAGTCTAATGAATCACTAAAGTAACCTGGTTCACTTTATGGATCTGAATCAGTCTAATGAATCACTAAAGTAACCCGGTTCACTTTATGGATCTGGGTCAGTCTAATGAATCACTAAAGTAACCGGTTCACTTTATGGATCTGAGTCAGTCTAATGAATCACTAAAGTAACCCGGTTCACTTTATGGATCTGGGTCAGTCTAATGAATCACTAAAGTAACCCGGTTCACTTTATGGATCTGAGTCAGTCTAATGAATCACTAAAGTAACCTGGTTCACTTTATGGATCTGGATCAGTCTAATGAGTCACTAAAGTAACCCGGTTCACTTTATGGATCTGGGTCAGTCTAATGAATCACTAAAGTAACTCGGTTCACTTTATGGATCTGGTCAGTCTAATGAATCTCTAAAGTAACTCGGTTCACTTTATGGATCTGGGTCAGTCTAATGAATCTCTAAAGTAACCCGGTTCACTTTATGGATCTGGGTCAGTCTAATGAATCTCTAAAGTAACTCGGTTCACTTTATGGATCTGGGTCAGTCTAATGAATCACTAAAGTAACTCGGTTCACTTTATGGATCTGAGTCAGTCTAATGAATCACTAAAGTAACCCGGTTCACTTTATGGATCTCAGTCTAATGAGTCACTAAAGTAACCCGGTTCACTTTATGGATCAGGGTCAGTCTAATGAGTCACTAAAGTAACCCGGTTCACTTTATGGATCTGGGTCAGTCTAATGAGTCACTAAAGTAACCCGGTTCACTTTATGGATCTGGGTCAGTCTAATGAGTCACTAAAGTAACCCGGTTCACTTTATGGATCTGAGTCAGTCTAATGAATCACTAAAGTAACCTGGTTCACTTTATGGATCTGAATCAGTCTAATGAATCACTAAAGTAACCTGGTTCACTTTATGGATCTGGGTCAGTCTAATGAGTCACTAAAGTAACCTGGTTCACTTTATGGATCTGAATCAGTCTAATGAATCACTAAAGTAACCTGGTTCACTTTATGGATCTGAATCAGTCTAATGAATCACTAAAGTAACCTGGTTCACTTTATGGATCTGGTCAGTCTAATGAGTCACTAAAGTAACCCGGTTCACTTTATGGATCTGGGTCAGTCTAATGAGTCACTAAAGTAACCCGGTTCACTTTATGGATCTGGGTCAGTCTAATGAGTCACTAAAGTAACCCGGTTCACTTTATGGATCTGGGTCAGTCTAATGAGTCACTAAAGTAACCCGGTTCACTTTATGGATCTGGGTCAGTCTAATGAGTCACTAAAGTAACCCGGTTCACTTTATGGATCTGGGTCAGTCTAATGAGTCACTAAAGTAACCCGGTTCACTTTATGGATCTGGGTCAGTCTAATGAGTCACTAAAGTAACCCGGTTCACTTTATGGATCTGGGTCAGTCTAATGAGTCACTAAAGTAACCCGGTTCACTTTATGGATCTGGGTCAGTCTAATGAGTCACTAAAGTAACCCGGTTCACTTTATGGATCTGGGTCAGTCTAATGAGTCACTAAAGTAACCCGGTTCACTTTATGGATCTGGGTCAGTCTAATGAGTCACTAAAGTAACCCGGTTCACTTTATGGATCTGGGTCAGTCTAATGAGTCACTAAAGTAACCTGGTTCACTTTATGGATCTGAATCAGTCTAATGAATCACTAAAGTAACCTGCTTCACTTTATGGATCTGGGTCAGTCTAATGAGTCACTAAAGTAACCCGGTTCACTTTATGGATCTGGGTCAGTCTAATGAATCTCTAAAGTAACTCGGTTCACTTTATGGATCTGGGTCAGTCTAATGAATCTCTAAAGTAACCCGGTTCACTTTATGGATCTGGGTCAGTCTAATGAATCTCTAAAGTAACTCGGTTCACTTTATGGATCTGGGTCAGTCTAATGAATCACTAAAGTAACTCGGTTCACTTTATGGATCTGAGTCAGTCTAATGAATCACTAAAGTAACCCGGTTCACTTTATGGATCAGGGTCAGTCTAATGAGTCACTAAAGTAACTCAGTTCACTTTATGGATCTGGGTCAGTCTAATGAGTCACTAAAGTAACCCGGTTCACTTTATGGATCTGGGTCAGTCTAATGAGTCACTAAAGTAACCCGGTTCACTTTATGGATCTGGGTCAGTCTAATGAGTCACTAAAGTAACCCGGTTCACTTTATGGATCTGGGTCAGTCTAATGAGTCACTAAAGTAACCCGGTTCACTTTATGGATCTGGGTCAGTCTAATGAGTCACTAAAGTAACCTGGTTCACTTTATGGATCTGGGTCAGTCTAATGAGTCACTAAAGTAACCCGGTTCACTTTATGGATCTGGGTCAGTCTAATGAGTCACTAAAGTAACCCGGTTCACTTTATGGATCTGGGTCAGTCTAATGAGTCACTAAAGTAACCCGGTTCACTTTATGGATCTGGGTCAGTCTAATGAATCACTAAAGTAACCCGGTTCACTTTATGGATCTGGGTCAGTCTAATGAATCACTAAAGTAACCTGGTTCACTTTATGGATCTGGATCAGTCTAATGAGTCACTAAAGTAACCCGGTTCACTTTATGGATCTGGGTCAGTCTAATGAATCACTAAAGTAACTCAGTTCACTTTATGGATCTGGATCAGTCTAATGAATCTCTAAAGTAACTCGGTTCACTTTATGGATCTGGGTCAGTCTAATGAATCTCTAAAGTAACCCGGTTCACTTTATGGATCTGGGTCAGTCTAATGAATCTCTAAAGTAACCTCGGTTCACTTTATGGATCTGGGTCAGTCTAATGAGTCACTAAAGTAACCTGGTTCACTTTATGGATCTGGGTCAGTCTAATGAGTCACTAAAGTAACCTGGTTCACTTTATGGATCAGGGTCAATCTAATGAGTCACTAAAGTAACCCGGTTCACTTTATGGATCAGGGTCAATCTAATGAGTCACTAAAGTAACCCGGTTCACTTTATGGATCAGGGTCAGTCTAATGAATCACTAAAGTAACCCGGTTCACTTTATGGATCTGGGTCAGTCTAATGAGTCACTAAAGTAACCTGGTTCACTTTATGGATCTGGGTCAGTCTAATGAGTCACTAAAGTAACCCGGTTCACTTTATGGATCTGGGTCAGTCTAATGAGTCACTAAAGTAACCTGGTTCACTTTATGGATCTGGGTCAGTCTAATGAGTCACTAAAGTAACCCGGTTCACTTTATGGATCTGGGTCAGTCTAATGAGTCACTAAAGTAACCCGGTTCACTTTATGGATCTGGGTCAGTCTAATGAGTCACTAAAGTAACCTGGTTCACTTTATGGATCTGGGTCAGTCTAATGAGTCACTAAAGTAACCCGGTTCACTTTATGGATCTGGGTCAGTCTAATGAATCACTAAAGTAACCCGGTTCACTTTATGGATCTGGGTCAGTCTAATGAATCACTAAAGTAACTCGTTCACTTTATGGATCTGAGTCAGTCTAATGAATCACTAAAGTAACTCAGTTCACTTTATGGATCTGGGTCAGTCTAATGAATCACTAAAGTAACTCAGTTCACTTTATGGATCTGAGTCAGTCTAATGAATCACTAAAGTAACTCGGTTCACTTTATGGATCTGGGTCAGTCTAATGAATCACTAAAGTAACTCGGTTCACTTTATGGATCTGGGTCAGTCTAATGAATCACTAAAGTAACTCGGTTCACTTTATGGATCTGAGTCAGTCTAATGAATCACTAAAGTAACTCGGTTCACTTTATGGATCTGGGTCAGTCTAATGAATCACTAAAGTAACTCGGTTCACTTTATGGATCTGGGTCAGTCTAATGAATCACTAAAGTAACCCGGTTCACTTTATGGATCTGGGTCAGTCTAATGAATCACTAAAGTAACCGGTTCACTTTATGGATCTGAGTCAGTCTAATGAATCACTAAAGTAACCCGGTTCACTTTATGGATCTGGGTCAGTCTAATGAATCACTAAAGTAACCCGGTTCACTTTATGGATCAGGGTCAGTCTAATGAGTCACTAAAGTAACCGGTTCACTTTATGGATCAGGGTCAGTCTAATGAATCACTAAAGTAACCCGGTTCACTTTATGGATCAGGATCAATCTAATGAATCACTAAAGTAACCCGGTTCACTTTATGGATCAGGGTCAGTCTAATGAATCACTAAAGTAACCCGGTTCACTTTATGGATCAGGGTCAGTCTAATGAATCACTAAAGTAACCCGGTTCACTTTATGGATCTGGGTCAGTCTAATGAATCACTAAAGTAACCCGGTTCACTTTATGGATCTGAGTCAGTCTAATGAATCACTAAAGTAACCCGGTTCACTTTATGGATCAGGGTCAGTCTAATGAGTCACTAAAGTAACCCGGTTCACTTTATGGATCAGGGTCAGTCTAATGAATCACTAAAGTAACCCGGTTCACTTTATGGATCTGGGTCAGTCTAATGAGTCACTAAAGTAACCCGGTTCACTTTATGGATCTGGGTCAGTCTAATGAGTCACTAAAGTAACCCGGTTCACTTTATGGATCAGGGTCAGTCTAATGAATCACTAAAGTAACCTGGTTCACTTTATGGATCAGAGTCAGTCTAATGAGTCACTAAAGTAACCTGGTTCACTTTATGGATCTGGGTCAGTCTAATGAGTCACTAAAGTAACCTGGTTCACTTTATGGATCTGGGTCAGTCTAATGAGTCACTAAAGTAACCTGGTTCACTTTATGGATCAGGGTCAATCTAATGAGTCACTAAAGTAACCTGGTTCACTTTATGGATCAGGGTCAGTCTAATGAGTCACTAAAGTAACCTGGTTCACTTTATGGATCAGGGTCAATCTAATGAGTCACTAAAGTAACCCGGTTCACTTTATGGATCAGGGTCAATCTAATGAGTCACTAAAGTAACCCGGTTCACTTTATGGATCAGGGTCAGTCTAATGAATCACTAAAGTAACCCGGTTCACTTTATGGATCTGGGTCAGTCTAATGAGTCACTAAAGTAACCCGGTTCACTTTATGGATCAGGGTCAGTCTAATGAATCACTAAAGTAACCTGGTTCACTTTATGGATCTGGGTCAGTCTAATGAGTCACTAAAGTAACCTGGTTCACTTTATGGATCAGGGTCAGTCTAATGAATCACTAAAGTAACCCGGTTCACTTTATGGATCTGGGTCAGTCTAATGAGTCACTAAAGTAACCTGGTTCACTTTATGGATCTGGGTCAGTCTAATGAGTCACTAAAGTAACCTGGTTCACTTTATGGATCAGGGTCAATCTAATGAGTCACTAAAGTAACCTGGTTCACTTTATGGATCAGGGTCAATCTAATGAGTCACTAAAGTAACCTGGTTCACTTTATGGATCTGGGTCAGTCTAATGAGTCACTAAAGTAACCTGGTTCACTTTATGGATCAGGGTCAATCTAATGAGTCACTAAAGTAACCCGGTTCACTTTATGGATCAGGGTCAATCTAATGAGTCACTAAAGTAACCCGGTTCACTTTATGGATCAGTCTAATGAATCACTAAAGTAACCCTGTTCACTTTATGGATCTGGGTCAGTCTAATGAGTCACTAAAGTAACCCGGTTCACTTTATGGATCTGGGTCAGTCTAATGAATCACTAAAGTAACCTGGTTCACTTTATGGATCTGGGTCAGTCTAATGAGTCACTAAAGTAACCTGGTTCACTTTATGGATCAGGGTCAGTCTAATGAATCACTAAAGTAACCCGGTTCACTTTATGGATCTGGGTCAGTCTAATGAGTCACTAAAGTAACCTGGTTCACTTTATGGATCTGGGTCAGTCTAATGAGTCACTAAAGTAACCTGGTTCACTTTATGGATCTGGGTCAGTCTAATGAGTCACTAAAGTAACCCGGTTCACTTTATGGATCTGGGTCAGTCTAATGAGTCACTAAAGTAACCCGGTTCACTTTATGGATCAGGGTCAGTCTAATGAATCACTAAAGTAACCTCGGTTCACTTTATGGATCAGGGTCAGTCTAATGAGTCACTAAAGTAACTCGGTTCACTTTATGGATCTGGGTCAGTCTAATGAGTCACTAAAGTAACTCGGTTCACTTTATGGATCTGGGTCAGTCTAATGAGTCACTAAAGTAACCCGGTTCACTTTATGGATCTGGGTCAGTCTAATGAATCACTAAAGTAACTCGGTTCACTTTATGGATCTGGGTCAGTCTAATGAGTCACTAAAGTAACTCGGTTCACTTTATGGATCTGAGTCAGTCTAATGAGTCACTAAAGTAACTCGGTTCACTTTATGGATCTGGGTCAGTCTAATGAATCACTAAAGTAACCCGGTTCACTTTATGGATCTGGGTCAGTCTAATGAATCACTAAAGTAACTCGGTTCACTTTATGGATCTGGGTCAGTCTAATGAATCACTAAAGTAACTCGGTTCACTTTATGGATCTGAGTCAGTCTAATGAATCACTAAAGTAACTCGGTTCACTTTATGGATCTGAGTCAGTCTAATGAATCACTAAAGTAACTCGGTTCACTTTATGGATCTGAGTCAGTCTAATGAATCACTAAAGTAACTCGGTTCACTTTATGGATCTGGGTCAGTCTAATGAATCACTAAAGTAACTCGGTTCACTTTATGGATCTGAGTCAGTCTAATGAATCACTAAAGTAACTCGGTTCACTTTATGGATCTGGGTCAGTCTAATGAATCACTAAAGTAACTCGGTTCACTTTATGGATCTGGTCAGTCTAATGAGTCACTAAAGTAACTCGGTTCACTTTATGGATCTGGGTCAGTCTAATGAATCACTAAAGTAACTCAGTTCACTTTATGGATCTGGATCAGTCTAATGAATCTCTAAAGTAACTCGGTTCACTTTATGGATCTGGGTCAGTCTAATGAATCTCTAAAGTAACCCGGTTCACTTTATGGATCTGGGTCAGTCTAATGAATCTCTAAAGTAACCTGGTTCACTTTATGGATCTGGGTCAGTCTAATGAGTCACTAAAGTAACCTGGTTCACTTTATGGATCTGGGTCAGTCTAATGAGTCACTAAAGTAACCTGGTTCACTTTATGGATCAGGGTCAGTCTAATGAGTCACTAAAGTAACCTGGTTCACTTTATGGATCTGGGTCAGTCTAATGAGTCACTAAAGTAACCTGGTTCACTTTATGGATCAGGGTCAATCTAATGAGTCACTAAAGTAACCCGGTTCACTTTATGGATCAGGGTCAATCTAATGAGTCACTAAAGTAACCCGGTTCACTTTATGGATCAGGGTCAGTCTAATGAATCACTAAAGTAACCTGGTTCACTTTATGGATCTGGGTCAGTCTAATGAGTCACTAAAGTAACCCGGTTCACTTTATGGATCTGGGTCAGTCTAATGAATCACTAAAGTAACCTGGTTCACTTTATGGATCTGGGTCAGTCTAATGAGTCACTAAAGTAACCCGGTTCACTTTATGGATCAGGGTCAGTCTAATGAATCACTAAAGTAACCCGGTTCACTTTATGGATCTGGTCAGTCTAATGAGTCACTAAAGTAACCTGGTTCACTTTATGGATCTGGGTCAGTCTAATGAGTCACTAAAGTAACCTGGTTCACTTTATGGATCAGGGTCAATCTAATGAGTCACTAAAGTAACCTGGTTCACTTTATGGATCAGGGTCAATCTAATGAGTCACTAAAGTAACCTGTTCACTTTATGGATCTGGGTCAGTCTAATGAGTCACTAAAGTAACCTGGTTCACTTTATGGATCAGGGTCAATCTAATGAGTCACTAAAGTAACCCGGTTCACTTTATGGATCAGGGTCAATCTAATGAGTCACTAAAGTAACCCGGTTCACTTTATGGATCAGGGTCAGTCTAATGAATCACTAAAGTAACCCGGTTCACTTTATGGATCTGGGTCAGTCTAATGAGTCACTAAAGTAACCCGGTTCACTTTATGGATCTGGGTCAGTCTAATGAATCACTAAAGTAACCTGGTTCACTTTATGGATCTGGGTCAGTCTAATGAGTCACTAAAGTAACCCGGTTCACTTTATGGATCTGGGTCAGTCTAATGAGTCACTAAAGTAACCCGGTTCACTTTATGGATCTGGTCAGTCTAATGAGTCACTAAAGTAACCTGGTTCACTTTATGGATCTGGGTCAGTCTAATGAGTCACTAAAGTAACCTGGTTCACTTTATGGATCTGGGTCAGTCTAATGAGTCACTAAAGTAACCCGGTTCACTTTATGGATCTGGGTCAGTCTAATGAGTCACTAAAGTAACCCAGTTCACTTTATGGATCAGGGTCAGTCTAATGAATCACTAAAGTAACTCAGTTCACTTTATGGATCAGGGTCAGTCTAATGAATCACTAAAGTAACTCAGTTCACTTTATGGATCAGGGTCAGTCTAATGAATCACTAAAGTAACTCGGTTCACTTTATGGATCTGAGTCAGTCTAATGAGTCACTAAAGTAACTCGGTTCACTTTATGGATCTGGGTCAGTCTAATGAATCACTAAAGTAACCCGGTTCACTTTATGGATCTGGGTCAGTCTAATGAATCACTAAAGTAACTCGGTTCACTTTATGGATCTGAGTCAGTCTAATGAATCACTAAAGTAACTCGGTTCACTTTATGGATCTGGGTCAGTCTAATGAATCACTAAAGTAACTCGGTTCACTTTATGGATCTGGGTCAGTCTAATGAATCACTAAAGTAACTCGGTTCACTTTATGGATCTGGGTCAGTCTAATGAATCACTAAAGTAACTCGGTTCACTTTATGGATCTGGGTCAGTCTAATGAATCACTAAAGTAACTCGGTTCACTTTATGGATCTGGGTCAGTCTAATGAATCACTAAAGTAACTCGGTTCACTTTATGGATCTGAGTCAGTCTAATGAGTCACTAAAGTAAC
>JBBPBX010028385.1:0-36611 GCA_038048925.1 Garcialebias charrua
TCATTCTTATCATAGTGTCTTGAATAGAAATAAAATAAACACAGAAATGTATTTTTATCACATTTTATATTTCTTATTTCAATGTGGTCTTGTGACTGTTACATGCTCAAAGCAGCAAGGGGCGATATGTACCATTTAAGTTTACCGGTATATATATATATATTTTTTTTTATTATTATTATTTTTATTTTTTTTGGGTACTTCATTGTGTATTTTATGAGTGTGGACAAAGTCAAACACTAAAGCTGTTTAGAAAACCACTTGGTTTCTAAACTTAAAAATATTTAGATCACAGATCAAAAATTTAAACTGAGAGCCTGTATCATTATAAAGGAAAAAATATGTTGTTTCAAAATTTCATAGCGTCTACAAATCCCCCCCCAAAAAAATTGGGATAAAACCATTTTTCCCACTGTGCCGTAGTAAGTGGACCACTTATAGCTTTGGTCCCCTCTCGGCCCCCCCAGCAATAAAAGTCTAACTCCGCCACTGGTCCAGAGCAGCACAGCGCTGCAGAGAGAGAAAGCCACACGCAGTTTGGAGAGCAGAGACAAGTCACGCAGGTGAGGCAGGCATTGACTCCTCACATGGCAGGAAACCATTTTTTTAGAACATAAAAAAGGATTTAGTATTCTGCGACTAATTTTATTCTATTTTTAACTGGTCCAGGAACTCTTATCAGATTATTTTATCAGCGAAAGTCAGCGCGTTTTCCTCAATTTTTTCTTTTTTTTCACTCAGTCCCACACTTTATTTATTTTATTTGTTTGTGGGTTTAATTTTCAATACCTCCATTCCTAATGTATTATAACGTATTTACGCATGGTAATATACAAATACATCACCTCACCAGATCCCGCCTCCACTTAATCAAAAGTCAAATTATAAGTGGATTTAATTGACACTGTTTTTATAGTTAGCCACAAAACCTAACGAGATTAACAGTGAACTCGGTCTAGGGTTTCAGGAGCGACGGCGAATATTTATTCTAGAACCCCACTCCCCCTCAACCAGATTGATCCGTCGATCAATTGGGTGCGCAACCACTGCATGTTTTTACTCTGGGATCTGGAGTCTTGGCTGGAAACTTACAATTCTACTTTTACACTTTTTGCACTCATTCTATCTCCTGGATGTCTGAAACTACATATTTACGTTGTACCGATGAAAATTGATGCAATGTTAATAAACCTTCTTGATTCTTGATTCTTGATTCTTGATTCTTAATTGTAACGTTCTTTTTCTTTTTACACGTATTAACCCTGGAGTCCAAACACTGAGTAAAATTTGCCTATAAAATTTCCAATCACAGATTTCGTTTAAACAGGAATCTGCTTACCTTTTTTTGTAGAAGTGACCGGTCACTGATCAGTGCTCTGGACTCCGGCTCATCCTTTCCTGTCCGCGCGTGCAACCATCTCGGTAGGAACCTCCAATTGTTGACGTATTGATCTTATCCGCCCCAGAATTCGTTATTTGGTTCACTTCGGATCAGAAAGGAAAAATACGCTGAAAATACGACAAACACTCATAATTTAAAGTTCCAAAAGACCAGTTTAATTAATCATAAGTTTAAAAAAGAGTCACAGAATACATTTGTTTCATTCCTAACATCCATTACATTTTTCTTTTAAACGTGGACAGTGAGAGAAAAAGAGAGAGAGAGAAAGAAAGAAGGGAGGAGGGGGGAGAGAGACAGGGAGAGAGGAGGGGGGAGAGAGAGACATACAACCTGATCCGTGGGCTACTTCTGCCCTGCTGTTGGCGGCTCGAACCTTTTTATACCCTTCTGTGGGGGTTTTGTTTCAGAGACTGTTGTCCCCTCTTTATTGCCAGAAAACAGGAAATACCACTGCCTTCCCCCAGCTTGCTCGGGTGGTCTCCCCAAGCCCCTGGGGGGATGGGCATCGAGACACATCGATGACTAAAATAAATGTACTTATAGACACACACACTTTCGTAGACCACTACATGACCAATTAGTATAACTGGACATTAAATTACATTAAAGATCATACCCTACTCACATATTTAGAGTTGTTCTTGTTACTTTCTAACTGAACAAACATGCAAAGCCAGAGAGTGGCTTTTAGTGGAATTCTCCCAGTCATATATTACAAAGTCGTAAAACTGACAGGACAAAGAGGCACCAGCTATATTATCATCCCCAAGCCTCACCAGAACAGATCTGCCTGTGTCCTTTAGTAATCCTTATCACTCTACAAAAGAAACTGATCATCTGAGCACCGTATGAAAACCCCCTTCAAAATAAATGTAAAACACGAAGACAAATATATTTTTATTTCACCACAAGGCTCAAACCACACAAACCTGAAGTGGACCTGATCAGAGGATGTTTAGAAATATGATGGTTCTGTAGATTTATAGCAATTGACTTGACTAGATGACATGTGACTTATTGACTCAGGGAAAATGTGTATAGAACCACAGGTGTACAATGTTTTGTGAATTATGCTCTGCCGCCGCTTGCTATGTTATTTTTTAATTATGCTCTGCCGCCGCTTGCTATGTTATTTTTTAATTATGCTCTGCCGCCGCTTGTGATGTTATTGTTATGTGTGTAATTTCTGCTATAAGCTGAGTGAAAAGGTACAGTATTTTTTGTAAGTATGAACCGCCTTAAAACTACTCATAATTAACCCTAATGAAGATTAAGCCTCTTCCAAACCAACTAACATGCATGATTCATTCTTTGTACTACTGATTTATAATTGATTGGGTGTTGTTTGCTGTGGCACATTCTGTTTATGATAGGTGGTTCCTGGAAATGCTCCAGCTGAGGGAGTTTTCTCAACGGAGTCCCGGGGAGGCAAGACCAGAACAGCCCTGGTCAGGAAGGACCCGTGGGGGGTCGCTGAACGCACACCCCAGGCAGTGCGTGTCAATGCCAGGGGATCCACACGGTTCAGTGTGCTCCAACCCGTGAACCAGGAAGGAGCTAAAGGATTGGGCTGGACAACAAGAGGAGCTCGCATTCGAACTCTCATGCCTTGATAGACCCAAAGTAGTTGAATAAAGTTGCGTGCAATGCCGGGGGTCTGCCCTGAGCAACGCCAGGGGAATGCCCCTGAGGAGACAACTGCCTGATGCGGAGGAGGAACTTGGGAACTTAAGGTTCATAATTCTGCAATATCCTAAGCACTTACTATTATTATTGTTCATAGTTTGCATATATTTCCTTATATTCTACAATTTGCATATTAACAAATTGAGTCAAAATGTGGTGGCCAGACAAGAGGGCATAACTTGGAGGATTTTGAAAAAACTGATTGAATATTGTGTATATATGCATTAAACTACATTGTGTGTTGTGTGATTTTATTTTTTGAGGTGGACCTCAGAAATTGAGGTCCAAAGGGGGTTTTGTTGTGAAAATAAAATACATTTTTTGTGCTTAGGGTCATTATCCCCTCTTTAAACGGAACTCTGGATACTGAAGACATGCAATGGTATTTCTTGTTTACAAGGAAGAGGCTTTCTGGGAGTGGGGGAAGGAGAACAGTCTTTGAAACAAAACTCCTCTTATCAGTTTGAGGCAGGCTTGGAGCATGATGAGGAGTCCTGGTGCCTTTCTGTCAGTTTTATGACTTCACAGATTTATGACTGGCAGGGAGACACTAGCCTCTTTGTTCTGGGTGTTAAGCCACACTTCCCTCCCCCGTCAGCTCTCATGTGAGTTGGAAAATAAGGGTTATGCAGACTGAAAAAAGCAAATGGTATTTCCTGTCTTCTGGCAATAAAGGAGGGACAACAGTCTCTGAAACAAAACCCCCACAGAAGGGTATAAAAAGTTCCCATCCTCCAACAGCAAGGGAGAAGAAGTAAGCACACGGATCAGGTTGTATGTTCTCCCTGTCCCCCTCTCTCCCTGCCTTCTCCCCCCTCCTCCCTTCTTCTCTATATCTCTCTCTTTTTCTCTCACTGTCCACCTTTTTAAAAACAAATGTAATGGATGTTAGGAATAGGACAAATGTATTCTGTGACTTTTAACTTATGATTAATTAAACTGGTTTGGAACTTTAAGTGAGCGTCTGTCGTGTTCAGTGTATCTCTCCTTTCTGATCTAAAGTGAACCAAATAACGAATTCTGGGGCGGATAAGAATCATACGCCAACAAAACCCACACACTCAACATCATCCCAGGCCCAGAAAAACACACTTTTTTTTTTTCGTGGGACAAACTGGAGCACCCAGAGGAAACCCACACACTCAGAAAAAGCATCCTAAGCCAAGCGAAATGATTCCCAACAGCACTGGAACGTACAGCAGGAAACCCTCGACCTACGTCACCCGCGACCTACGGCAACTCAGACTTACGATTTTATCATATTTAATAAAAATATGATAAAAAAAATTATTATTATTATTATTATTATTTTTTTTTAATGTTATTAATTTCATGTGTATAGCACTTTGTTGCAGCTGTGGTTGTTTTAAATGGCTTTATAAATAAAGTATAATTATTAATATTTCATTTTTAATTACAATTTGATCGTATTTACGCAACTTCCGGTCGTTTCCGGTCGCCATTTTACTACTGTACAGTACTGCGGTCAATGGAGCTCTAGACGCTCCTGTCAGCTGGCTTTAGAGGACCGTGTGTCCGTTCAGGGTTGCCTCATACGGATAAATTTGCTGGAAACACTCGGTCAACTCTGTGGACGTCTCAGGTCCGGAGGAGCAGCCGCCGATCGCTCCAACAACACCGCCCGACATGCTAACGACAGCAGCTAACAGAGCAGCTAACACAGGCGAAGACACCGAGCCGACATGCCGCGGAGGGGCCATCTGCGGCCGGGAGCTCGCCGCAAATGTCCGCCTGGCAGTCGGGGGACACCGAGCTAACGCGGAGATACAAAGCCGACAGCCTTTTTGAATGAACTGACATGCTAACCAGTGCTGCTAATGGCGGGGCCTAACCGTAGCTAACGCCGAGCAGTTGTTTTGGATGGAGGATTATCGCGGAGAAACGGCTTTCAGTAAGTTTTTTTTTTTTCTGGCTCCAAATATATGAAGTTAAGAAGCTAACAGTCATTCTTTTAAACAGTTTTGACCACGTGTGTGCGTGTGGAGCGTAAGGAAGCTGGGGGAGCTCGCACCCGAGCTGATGCTAAAAGACGAAGGCAGGCTTTGACCAGCTCAAAGTAAGACATTATATTTTTTATTTATTGTACAGTACTGTATTCATTTACTGTACAGTTCTGTGCATGTTCATGGCCTAGTATGTCTGCTTGTTCAGTCTCATGCCATTAAATATGTGTGCGGCGCTCCGTTAGCGGTATAGCCGCGACCTATGTCAGAAACGCGGACCTACGACAGGCAGGTGTTTTTGGTCCGCGAGGTACGACAAAATCGACCTAAGTCACACACGTAGGTCCCAATCCCTGACGTAACTCGAGGGCTTGCTGTACACATGAATTCCCTTCTTGGTGATTTACTCTGCTGCTTAAATTCCCAGATCATGTCTTCTCACATCTGGGAATATTTCCAGGTTCGTAGTTCAGGTGTGGGGGATGGGGGGGGGGTTGCAGGTAGATACTCTGACAGTATCTAGGTTTTAAGGTGAACACCTTGGTAAAGGTGTTTTGCGAGGGCAGCGGTCAATGATAGGCGGTAAAACTGTTATAGGAACGTGGTCTTTTTTTGGAGTTGAAGCTAGTACCGGTACACATTTTATGTCATTAACTGGACGTGTTACCTACTGGGAATCCATCTGGGACTGATTTCTCCTACATAAAATTGGATTTTCTCTCTCTCTCTGTACCCACGTAAATCTCGTTTGTGCCCTCATTTCAGTACGCAGGTCAAACTCAGGTCGTTTCGGGTTTGTCACAGTTGTTTCTGATATTGAAGTCCTATACATGGACAGCCTATGTTTAAACGCAGCCGTTGAAGTTTCTCAAGGGTTTGATCTGATCTGATCTTCTCTTGAAGAGGTGTTGCGTTGGTCCCTAACAAACTCTTCTTGTTTCACCTTCCTTGGTGGTACAGGTTTAACCACAGCCTTTGAAGCTTCTGGAGGGTTTTTGGCAACCTTCAAAACTCTGCCTCTTGAAGATTTGCCGTGCTGGTCACTGACAAGCTCTTCTTGTTTGGCATGTCTGGGTTTAATCTGTGGCACGGGTTTAAATGCAGACATTGAAGTTTCTGGATGGTTTAAAGCGTCCTCCAAAACTCTGCCTCTTAAAGATTTGTCGCTTTGGTCCTTGACAAATTGTTGTTGATCTGGTTCCGCTGTGTTTCTATTGTGCAAACATATTTTATCCACACCTGTGTATATCGCGGGTACCTTTCTGAGTGGGGGAAGAGGTATTTTCTTTGTTGTACTATCAGGTGAAGGAAGTTTATGCTTTATCCCATCCCTGGAAGACGGCGTAGGACAGATCTGAATGTCATTTTGATCTGTCTGGCATACACTACTGCTTACATTTGTGGGAGCCTTTTTAAGCTCTTCATCAGAACGTTGTAGAGACTGAATCATGTTTGCCAGTTCTCTGCATTTTTCTTCCAGTTCAATTTTTTGGTAGTCATGTTTTCGAAGGCCTTTTATTTGATGTCTACCTCAGCCTTCATATTTTCGATTACAGTTTTGTACCTGTCCTCACACACCGATTCGCAAACTTCTTTTTCGTATTGCAGCTTCTTGTTGTCATAATTCATCTGTTTCAGCTGTTCGTACGTTGTGTCACATTTGTTTTTCAAGTCACAGTTTGTCTGTCAACTCGGCAACGCGGTTTTTCAATTGTTCGATTTCAGTTTTGTACCTGTCCTCACATACCGATTCGCAAACTTCTTTTTCGTATTGCAACGTCGCGTTGTCATAATTCATCTGTTTCAGCTGTTCGTACGTTGTGTCACATTTGTTTTTCCAGTCACAGTTTTCGTCTGTCAACTCGGCAACACGGTTTTTCAATTGTTCAATTTCAGTTTTGTACCTGTCCTCACACACCGATTCGCAAACTTCTTTTTCGTATTGCAGCGTCTCGTTGTCATAATTCATCTGTTTCAGTTGTTCGTACGTTTTGTCATATTTGTTTTTCCAGTCACAGTTTTCGTCTGTCAACTCAGCAACGCGTTTTTTCAATTGTTCGATTTCAGTTTTGTAACGGTCCTCACACACCGATTCGCAAACTTCTTTTCCGTATCGCAGCTTCTTGTTGTCATAATTCATCCATTCCAGCTTTTCGTACGTTTCGTCACATTTGCGTTCCCAGTCACAGTTTTTGTCTGTCAACTCAGCAACGCGGTTTTTCAATTGTTCGATTTCAGTTTTGTAACGGTCCTCACATACCGATTCGCAAACTTCTTTTTCGTATCGCAGCTTCTTGTTGTCATAATTCATCCGTTCCAGCTTTTCGTACGTTTCGTCACATTTGCGTTTCCAGTCACAGTTTTTGTCTGTCAACTCGGCAACGCGGTTTTTCAATTGTTCGATTTCAGTTTTCCGCGCTTGGGTCTCATCTAAAAGTGCTTCATTCTCCAACTGTATGCGTTTTGCATATGACTCATTTTCCTGGATGTTCCTCTGACAATCTTCCAATTCATTTTCTGCTTTCCATTTGAATTCTTTTTCTTTCTGGAAAAGTTTACAAGCCTTCTGATACTCTTCTTCCACTGCATTATGTTTTTTTTCCTCCTCGAGGACCACTTCTCTGATGGCCTTTTCTTTGTCCTCTTCTTGATTTTTAAATTTCAGGCGAAGCACCTTTATTTCTTCCTCTAAATTTCTGTTTGTCTCAGAGACCTTCCTGAGATTCTTCTGAGATTCTTCTTCCACTGCATTATGTTTTTTTCCTCCTCGAGGACCACTTCTCTGACGGCCTTTTCTTTGTCCTCTTCTTGATTTTTAACTTTCAGGCGAAGCACCTTTATTTCTTCCTCTAAATTTCTGTTTGTCTCCGAGTCCTTCCTGAGAATTTCAATTGTTTTTTGGTCCACAGATCTTTGTTCTTTTAGGTCTTCAATAAGCTTGGTCTGTCTATCAAGGATTTTCAAATACGAGCTTATTTCATATTTCAGCTTCTTCTTTGCACATTTAAATTCTTCGATTATTGCTCTCGAATTAGATTGAACTTTTTCAATTTCTTTCTCTTTCAGTTGTAAAGCCTCCTGTGCTGAAAGCATGTTGCCCTCAAGCACTTTACGAGCAACTTTATGCTTTCTGAATCAAACGTGGGCACCAAACCGCTATGGACCGCTAATGCGCTAATCCGTTTATAGCGTACCTAAACATTTTTATCAGCGTTACAGCGGATTTACCAACTTTTATAATTCATAAGTGGATTTGTGCTATTTTTATTTAAAATGCAGTACCGCTAATAACTAATTATCTATCAGTAAAAACGAAAAAAAAAAACTTATTTACAGGCTCTTATGCTGGCTCCGTAGCTGCTTGTTTACTTTCCCCCCTTGGTGAGTGAGCAGAGGGGAGGGAGGGTCGGAGGGGGGGAGGGAGCAGAGGGGTGAACAGACGTGGATCAGGCCCCGGCCCCGCCCCGGCCAGTCACCTACATCACTAACATTGCTGCTGCTTGTTAATGTACATTTAACATAAAAATAATTATAGTTACGATGAAAACAATCATTAAAAAACGCAATACAAAAACCGGTCGATTTCTGTATCCCCCCCTACTAAAAATGGACTATTCCATCTTGACATCTTCCGGGTCAGAGGTGAACTGGGTGCTAACGATTATGCTAGCTGGTTGCGCTGGGTCTTTTCATAAATCCGCAGAGAACCCCGCTGTTTCAAGCCAAATTAACGCGGCCGGAGGATTCTATTGTGTGTTTTGTGTCCACCACGCGACGGTGAGTCGTTAGTTTTATGTATTTGGGTTGCTTTTTATGTATAAATGCGGTGGCGAGACGCCCGTGTATTTGAGATTTAAAAGTGGTGTTAGGGATTAAAGATCATTCTCTTTTTTGTTAATTTCGTGGCCGAATAGAATATATGTACGTAAAGTATTAAATAAATCCTTTGATTTTTGTAATTTCATCCTTTTAGGATAATTTTAGTTACTTTTCATTAAATCTGTTGACTGCCTATAGAATTTTGGAATTGGTTTAATTTATTTTTCGGTTGCGCAACAAAAAATAAATTACTATTTGTTTTTTGAAACAATATTGAAGTAAATTAAGCTTAATTGACTCTTATATGAATTAAACTTGGATATAACTTGGAAGTGCACTTTAAAACTTGACCTGTACTGTTGATGTGGTCTTTGAATTGAAGTTATAATAATAATAATAATAAACTTTATTTGTATAGCACCTTCCTACAATTCCTTGTATTGACCAAGGTGCTTAACAGGACAGAAAATATAAAAACCGGTACAATAAATCGGTGAATGGAAATAAAAATGCTACATACTAAAATAAATACTAAAGTTATAAGTTACACACTGAAAGCTTTTTTGAACATCATAAATGATTGGAGTCTGAGGCAGAAATTATTTAAAAAATAAAATAAAAATGTCAGCTTCCTTCCAAACCAATGAGTTCAAAATAAAATAAAATACAGGTAAAATCAAAAAAGGCATTCAATACAGGATCAACTGGACTTTATTTGTTGCAGAAAACGTTTCGACTTCTGTCCAGACGTCTTTTTCAATTCTGAATGAATGGAAGCTGTGAGAACGAGAAGTTTTATACCGGCTGACAAGCCACGCACCAACATATGAAATTGGAAACTGAAATAACACCACAAAATGGAAAGCTCTACAGAGAGTGGTGAAGGCTGCACAGAAGTCTGTTGGAGTCAGTCTCCCCACCATCACAGACATTTACACCTCCAGATGCAGGAAAAGAGCCACCTGCATCATGAAAGACCTCACTCATCCAGCACACTCACTCTTTGCCCCACTCCCCTCAGGACGGAGGTTGAGGAGCATCAAGTGTAGAACCACTAGACTGAGGAACAGCTTCTACCCTGAGGCTGTTAGACTCATGAATAAATAAAATAAAAAATAAACACTGCAAAATATCACATCATGCTGATGCTGATCTGTTTTCTTGTTGCTGTGTTTATCTGTGTTCATCTGTGACCATCTGCTCATACAAACTCATGTTCGTGCTGCTGTTTATTCCCACTATATTAGGCTTAGTGTATTACTAGTTGATGTTTTTCTTAGTTAATTCTAGATGTTATTACTGTTTTTCTATTGCATTTGTTGTTGGATGTAACTGGGACCCCGTGTACATAATCTCGTTTTCATCACATGTACCACATGCGGTGCAAATGACAATAAAGACTCTCTGACTCTGACTCTCTGAAAATACCTAACATGCCCATTCTATTTAAATTGACAAAACAACACATCACAGCTTAACAGAAGGGGGTTTGTACAAGATACAAGATACAAGAGCTTTTATTAACATTGCACCAGTTCTCACCAATACAACGTGATTATGTATACACAGTCATCCAGGAGAGGGGTTGAGTATGTAAAGCTGCTGCTTATTCAAAACACATGACATGTTCTTCAGCGCGGCCTCTCTCATCCGTCTCGGGATGAAGGTCAAAGGTGTGAAAAAAAAGGTAAGGAACCATGGGGGTTACAGCATTGGTATTAAAAAAAATGTATCACATTTTGTCTGCAAGACACCGCATGACACAGTAAAAACCATACCATAAGCACATAAGGACAGTTACATGTTGCATGTTGAGACTGAGGCAGGGAGGATCTGTCCATGATACATTCCGGATGCCTCCGATAACGCTCATAGAAAAGTTCTCCGGGGGGGGGTAGCAGACAAGACAAGACAGCAGCTATTTTGTCCACAGTAAGCACATCTCAGGAGAAATTAGATATCCAACCTTTCCCAAGGCTGTTTCCAAGGGAGTCAGATAAGAATTGACAAATATTTTCACATCAGGCACACATTGTAATTTCTGTGGCCTTCAGTCTGTAAGGGCGATTCTGTTCCAAAGTGATCCAATTCGGGACTTTTTCCACTGATCCAAGCTCTGACCTCAGATGTTGACCACAGCTGTCCAGAGTCCCAATCCGAGGGTGATCTGTTCACCCTCTGGATAAGCTCGCAAACAGCTGATTTCTGATGTTGACCACAGCGTCCAGAGTCCAAATCCGTGGGTGATCTGTTCACCCTCTGGATAAGCTCACAAACAGCTGATTTCTCGAGGTCACGGCGCAGACCAGACGTCGGGTGCTCCAGGCACTTAAGTCCTGCTGAAGTCTCCCTCATTTTGCGATAGACCAGTGCTCCACAAACGCCAAAAAGCAAAGCGCTGCCATCATAATCCAATATAATCCAAGATTCTTCACCTCCACAGAGCACTCCCAGGAATCCATGGCGGAATCCATGGCGTATCCTCCGTCACTCTGTGAGGGTGGAAAGGCTCCCCTTGTGCCGTTCCTTCTGTAGAGATCTTGTTTGTAGAATCGAATGCCCAAACCTCCAATCCATCTTAATTTGCGTTCGAGGTGCTTAGCTGAGGAGCTGCCAGCAGCAGGGGGGGAGGACGGGAGAGGGAAGGGCTGCGACTGCCTCCGTCGAGAGCAAGGTTGAAAGGACATACATGTAACACATAAATGTAAATTGAAAGATCACACCTTAACAGTAGGAGGTTCCCTTGAGGTCTCTGGTAGAAGACACAAAACTGTATGTAAATTGAATCAGAATCAGTCATCAGAACTTTACAGCATCGGGCAGAACACATCCCCACAAGGACAGAAGGGAAGGAAAAGGAACAGAAACACATCAAAAAATCTCTGCAAACATGTGGATATCCCAACTGGGCTTTTGTCAAGTCAGCAAGGAAATCTGTTAAACACAATAATGAACAGAAAAAGTCTAACAGACGGAAAAACATTGTCATTCCTTATGTTGCTGGAGTCTCAGAGAATTTCAGAAGGATTTTCAACAAACACAACATCCCAGTACATTTCAAACCTAGCAGGACGCTCAGACAGAGGTTGGTCCACCCTAAAGACCAAACCCCCACACACAAACAGAGTGGTGTGGTTTATGCAGTCCAGTGCAGCGAAGTCTGCTCAGACCGTTACATCGGAGAAACGAAGCAACCTATCCACAAAAGAATGTCTCAACATAGGAGAGCAACCTCCTCTGGACAAAACTCAGCTGTTCACCTCCACCTCACGGACAAGGGTCACTCATTTGAGGACCAGAATGTTCAAATTTTGGACCGAGAGCACAGATGGTTTGAGAGAGGTGTGAAGGAAGCTGTGTATGTTAAGAGAGAAAAACCTTCTCTTAACAGAGGAGGAGGTCTGAGATTTCAACTTTCTAAGACTTATAACTCAGTTTTGGATTTGATTCCGAAACGTTTTACACTGGATGGGAGCAGGGATGTCTTGTCTGTAAATTAGACTAACAAAGTTCTCTGAGTAGCCTCTGTTGTTGTTTGGGAGGTGTTTTTTGTCAATTTACATACAGTTTTGTGTCTTCTACCAGAGACCTCAAGGGAACCTCCTACTGTTAAGGTGTGATCTTTCAATTTACATGTATGTGTTACAAACCCCCTTCTGTTAAGCTGTGATGTGTTGTTTTGTCAATTTAAATAGAATGGGCATGTTAGGTATTTTGTGGTGTTATTTCAGTTTCCAAACTGAAATAACAGTTGTTATAAATATGTTAATATGTTGGTGCGTGGCTTGTCAGCCGGTATAAAACTTCTCGTTCTCACAGCTTCCATTCATTCAGAATTGAAAAAGACTTCTGGACAGAAGTCGAAACGTTTACTGCAACAAATAAAGTCCAGTTGATCCTGTATTGAACGCCTTTTTTTATTTTATCATGACCTGGACGACTGAGAATCTTCACCAGCAAAATACAGGTATGAATGAAAATAAATTATTTAAAGCTATTTTGCTGATGAAGACACATCTAGTGGTCAAATGGAGTACCCATAATGCATTGCAGGTGTTTCAGTTTTCCAGAAAACAGTTAAAATAACTTTATCGATGCATTTTTAATGAAAAATCTACAATAAACAAACAAAAAAAAGACAAAGAAACAGCATTCCTCAAGTCAACACATTAAAGAAATTTGACATTTTTGGACCTTGAGTGAAAGTTGTATGTTAGGAGATGACATCTTGGGCGAATCGGTGTTAAGAGGTAGGAAAAGGTGCATTCATGCACCAATAGGTGGCAGTGTAGTGCAAATATTGCATAACCTGCTGGCTAGCAAATGTTGAATATAAATAGTGGTTTAAATTAGCTTCCCCTAATTTTCATAAGACATTTGTGCTTTTGAAATTGTGGACCTAAATAAATTAATGAGCGTTTTAGAAATTGTGGAACTAATTTTTTGATTAGCGTTGCCCACCACTGGAGAATACGCTAGCAGTAGATGGTTTCTGACGTCCATCATGGCGAAGATGGGAGGTCTTTTGGGGTGCATGACATCATGTGCAACAGGTCAATAGGATCAAACAAATAAAAGGCCATATGATAGAATAGCAACCTGTCTAGGTGTAGGGTGTATCTCACCTCTTGCCCATTGACCCCTTGAGATAGGAACTGTAACAAGTGTAAAAGATGACTGACTGACAAACCAATAAAGAGAAGAGTAACTCACCTCTGAAGACATTCCAGAGTTGATGCAAGGCCTGATGGGTAGTGGATGTTGAAGCAGTAATAGCTGCCAAACATCATGCAAAGGGCAGAAATGAAGGAAGGGATGTTGTTATGCACAATGTTCCGATCCAAACTCAGCATAAACCGTCTGGCAGCAAAGCAGGACTGTCCTAAAAAAATAAAGAAATGGGCTTAGTTTGCCAATACTATTTTTAATTTGAACACAACAATATTAAGTTTCAGTAGAGACATTTAAAAGAGTGAAGGAAAAACACATTAGTAAAAGGCAATGTGCAATATGAACTTGTGTCAAAACTGAGATAAATAAGAGAATAAAAAATTTTAAAAAAGAAGAAAACAGAAGGAAAACAAGGAAGAAACTTTGAAAAACAGGAGATTAAAAAATAAAAAGATGGAAGTACACAGAGAGACAAAAAACAACCTTAAAAAGAAAGACACACAGGATTCAAAAGTCCTTAACTTACCACACACAATGATGGTGGGTGTCAAGTTGACTTTGTCCATCTGTACTTCTCGTGCCAAGCATGTGTCCTCCATGTAGAAAAGCATAGCATCTTCATTTTCATCGAAGTAACTCATCAAAAGCAACACCATCTCTTTAACATCGTCAGAGCATCCACTCATCAAAATCCTAGGTAGACAGAAACCTGGTCTGAGAAGTATGCACAAGGCAAGAAAGTTCATTCTCAATAGTCCAGGTATCAAATCCGCTCATTCTCAATCAGTTCATCTGGACAGTTTCTTTTTTGTAGAAACGTTTCACCCTCACTCCAGAGGGCTTCGTCAGTCAGAGTAGTCCAAAGCACACTGAAGTTAAACCACCAAGTAAACAACTTAAGTGGACCAACCAGTTTGCTGTAGCCAAGATGGTTTCTGGGGGCTTGTCCCTCGTTGACTCCTCCCAGGCAGGCAGACATGTCCAAAGTGGTTCAAGACAAGAAAGTTCATTCTCAATAGTCCAGGTATCAAATCCGCTCATTCTCAATCAGTTCATCTGGACAGTTTCTTTTTTGTAGAAACGTTTCACCCTCACTCCAGAGGGCTTCGTCAGTCAGAGTAGTCCAAAGCACACTGAAGTTAAACCACCAAGTAAACAACTTAAGTGGACCAACCAGTTTGCTGTAGCCAAGATGGTTTCTGGGGGCTTGTCCCTCGTTGACTCCTCCCAGGCAGGCAGACATGTCCAAAGTGGTTCAAGACAAGAAAGTTCATTCTCAATAGTCCAGGTATCAAATCCGCTCATTCTCAATCAGTTCATCTGGACAGTTTCTTTTTTGTAGAAACGTTTCACCCTCACTCCAGAGGGCTTCGTCAGTCAGAGTAGTCCAAAGCACACTGAAGTTAAACCACCAAGTAAACAACTTAAGTGGACCAACCAGTTTGCTGTAGCCAAGATGGTTTCTGGGGGCTTGTCCCTCGTTGACTCCTCCCAGGCAGGCAGACATGTCCAAAGTGGTTCAAGACAAGACAAGACCTCTTTCCACAACTTTTGATAAGGTTACTGGTTGGAAGCGTGGCAATTCAGGCTGTTTGAATAGAATTGCTGACAATGTTCATACCTACCTTGACGTAACGCCTCCTGCTCAATTCATGTTACCTCTCGTTTCTTTCACCAAAGCTGAGGGGGTCCGCAAACAGACTTACACGCCTTTTAGTTTACAGGATACTGAGTTGATCCGTCAGCGTTTGCCTGATATCCAGAAAGGAGGTTTGGCTTGGATCCGTGCTTTTCTGGAGGCCTACGCCGGAATTGTGCCATGTCTGGGTGATTGGAGGAGGGTTTTCACAGCATGCACGTCGTTCGGTAGTCTGACTGAAATAGAACAGGCTGCTGGGACTAAATTGGATCCAGACAGTGATACGTTGCACGACCAAATTCAAATTTTATGGCCAATCATAAGAGAGAAATATCCAACTTCTATGAAATCTTCAGACTTGTGTGAGATTCCTCCGGCTGTTACAGAACGGGGCACGACCTACCTGTCTAGAGTCAAACTCTTATAGGAAAATAGAACTGGAAATGATCCAACAATTGATCCTACGACTCAACTGTTGTTCAGAGGGGCTGTAGAGAGCTCTCTGTCTGATGATGTTAAGAAGAGCTTGACGTCTGTTGTTGGCCTGACGAAGATGGACTATGATTTATGGGCGGTACACATTGTTCATTTTATTGATCAATCTTTTGAAAAGAGGGAGTCTGATGACAGGGAATTGAAATCCCTGGAAACTCAATTAGCTAAGGCCCAGTTGAAAGATATACGTGACAAACTTAATTTCACAAAGGTGAATGCGATTCAGATGCCCCAGATTCAGGGTCCTACTACATCTTCTGAAAATTCATATCAGCAGAGACCTCTGGGCCCATCCACATCCTGGCGCAGAGGTCGTAACAAATGTCTGAGGGACAACCCTCAATCCACTGACAGGTGTCACCGCTGCAATGGGGTGGGGCACTGGTCTTTTCAATGTCTGACCAAACAAGGGTTCTCGAGACAGGAGGTGACGCCAGCTTCATATCCACATGATGTCTATCCACCTGCACCTTCTCACACTCAGCCTGGTCCTTTGCCGGGGGCCCATAATCATAATCAGGCCCCAGGCCAATATCCTATTCAATAAGGGTGCCCAGGTCCGGTAGTAGGTGGCCTCTTGTATCTGGAGCCTTTGGTTTCGCTGACCATTAACGGCCGAAATCACATGTGTATGGTTGATACAGGAGCCAGGTATTTGACAGTTAACACGTCACTCCCACGATCAAAGAATACCGTACCTGTTGCTGGATTCTCGGGCAAGCCAGAGGAGTGGCCGCTCTCCTGTTATGTACCATGCGTGTTGAATAATCTGCGCTTTGAACACTCCTTCTTGATTTCTGACTCATGTCCCGTGAACTTGATTGGACAAGACATTCTGTGTGATCAGAACGTGACTTTAATGATGAGTCCTGACAACATCCAGCTAAGTTTTACTGATGGAACTGTTCAGTACTGTGCTACAGTGAAAAGCTCCCTTCGTCAGATGCTCCAGGTCCAAGGGACTTCTGCTGAGTCTGGTCCAGCTGAACTTCACGCTGAAGTTTGGTGGGGAGCAGTCCCTGACTTTACAACAACACTCTTGTATGACACACTGCAGAGCTGGAATGCCTGGATTAATGTCATAAGATCCTATGACACGCTTCCTGATGTGGCACACTGCACGCTGTACTATGTCCTTTGTGGTAATGGGGACTATGATGCTCTCTGGACAGGACTGGTGGAGCATTGTCAAGAGACTGGTGAATTTCTAGTAGCTGAAATTATGGACATCTATGTTGCCCCTGAGGGAGTGGCGGCAGCTGTGAAGTTGCTTACACCGTTAATGCAACTTTATATGCTTGGCAATGTATCCGCTCCCCATGTGTCATTGATGGTTGTGTCTGGTGCTGATGCGAAGAATTTAGGCCCTATGATGAGACGCTGTCTTGCTGTTCGGGAATGGGTGCCCACACAAAATCCTCACTTACACTATTCTCCAGAGACTGACACCTACAGGATCACATACAGATCATTTACATTATTGTTACCTGAGAAACATTTTCTGCCTAGAACACATGGCGGAGGGAACACAGATCATGTTGATACAGACAAACTGTTAGCCAGTTTGCCTGAATCACTTTGGGCCAGGAGTTCTACGGATGTGGGCCTGCTAGATGTCAAACCTGTCTCGATAATTCTGAAGCCGGGCACAATTCCGATCTATAAACATCAATATCGACTCCGACAGGAGCAGATTGACGGTATTGAGCAAACTATTAAGGGTTTGCTGGAAGCTGGTGTGTTGCAGCCTACAGTTTCGAGCTGGAACACGCCTCTACACCCGGTACCAAAAGCTGATAAATCTCATTACCGTTTAGTCCATGATTTGAGGCCTATAAATAAGGTTGTTGTTCCATCTAATTATGGAACTCCGAATCCTTATGTCATGATGAATGCTATTCAGCCTGAACACAAGTTTTTTACTTGTATTGACCTGGCGAATGCGTTCTTTTGTGTGCCTCTGGACGCTGGATCAAGGGATCTGTTTGCATTTACCTTTAAGGGGAAACAATACACGTACAGTAGATTACCTCAGGGGTTCGTGGATTCACCCTCTTTGTTCAATCATGTGTTAAAGCAAGTCCTTACTGATTTGCCTTTGCCACCAGGAGTGGTCTTAATCCAATAAGTCGATGATATTCTGATAGCAGCTCCATCTTCAGAAGCTATTATGCAGGCATCTGAAGCTGTGCTTCGACATCTAGCTCAATGTGGTTTTAAAGTGTCAAAACACAAATTGCAGGTGGGCCGTTCAACAGTTCAGTTCTTGGGTAGGCTCATCTCTGGCTCTGGCCTGTAATTGACGTCATCTCAGAAAAGCTCCATTTTAAATCATTCTAAACCAGCAAATGTTAAGATGATGTTAAAATTTTTGGGTTGATCAATTACAATAAGAACTTTATTCCTGATTTCAGTCGTAAGGTGGTTCCTCTGAGAAGCCTCATTTCAGCTGTAGGATATAAAAATTTTGTGTCCCCACTGCAGTGGACGGAGGAAGCTGACAAGGCATTTGTTGAGATTAAACAAGCTTTGTTTGATGCATGCTCTGCAATGTCCAGATTACTCCTCGCCATTTCACTTGGATGTGGATGAAAAAGACAGATTTGTGAATGCCGTCTTGTTTCAAAGAGGGGAAGCTGACTCTGAGAGGCACGTTTTGATGTATTATAGTTCAAAATTAGATCAAATTGAAGTTGGCCACCCTACCTGTGTGAGACATGTAGCGGCAATTGGAAAGTCTGTTTTAAAGACATCACATATCACTATGGGGAATGAGGTTTTTGTTCACACAAATCATGACATAAAATCTTTTTTGGACTCACAAACATTCACATTTTCAAATCAAAGAACAGAAAACCTCAGAAGATTATTACATAATTCACATATACATTTTACAAGCCAGGGAACAAATATAGCTGCGCAAATGGATACCATACAAGATCATAACTGCATTAGTGACACCGCAGAGGAAATGAAATTACATGAAAACCTTTCTAAAGATCCTTTAGACCAGCCAGACATGATACTGTTCTGTGATGGGCATAGTCATAGAAATGAAACAGGCGCATTGGTCACTACGTTTGCTGTGGTGGAAAGAAGAAATGCAGGCTTTGTTGAACTCAAGGCAGAAGTGATGAACCAGCCAGCTTCCGCACAGTTAGCTGAGCTAAAAGCTTGTAATGTTGCAGCAAGGAAAAAGGTTAATATTTACACCGACTTAGCGTATGTTTTTCAAGCAGTCTATGTCGACCTCTGTCATTGGAGGAGGAAAGGATTTGTCACTTCGTCTGGAGAGCCAGTCAGACATTTTAAACAATTACTGGAATTGTATTATGCATTGCAGCGGCCTAGACAAGTGGCAGTAATTAAATGCAAGGCCTATCAGAAGAGCAACAATTTCATCGCTCAGGGAAATCATGAAGCAGACCAAGCTGCTAAGAAAGCTGCAGGCTATATTTTAAGGACACAGATGGTCCAGGGACATGAGAAAAAGAGTTCTGAAGACTATTTTGAAAAGGAATTTACTCTAGAGTATATCAGAGAATTACAAAATGCGGCCGTTCCGCACGAGAAGCAGGCATGGTTAGACCATGGAGCTAAAAAGGATAGTGGACAAATCTGGAGAAATCATGAGGGTAAAATTGTAGCTCCAGCTGGGTTGTTCAACCTGTTATGCCAAGAAGCACACAGTAGGGGGCACTGTGGTACCTTAAAACTGATTGACTTGATCTCACAGAATTGGTGGAACCCATATGCCTCTTCTATTGCAAAATATTTTGTACAGACGTGTGAAATATGTTCCCACCATAATCCAAAAGTGGCACTTAAAACTGGACTTGGTGGATTTCCAATGCCTCAGGTACAGTGGAAAGAGATTGTGATAGATTTTACTGACATGGGTGTTGAAAATAGAGTGAATGGAAAGAGATATTTACTCATTTGCATAGATCAATTTAGTAGGTGGGTGGACGCTTTTCCAACTAAGACTGAAAAGGCAAAAGAAGTAATAATGTGGTTGACAAAGGAGTTGATCCCCAGATTTGGAGTTCCTTCAGTGATCAGATCAGATAATGGAACTCATTTTGCAAACCGGAAGTTAAAGGAAGTTGAGAAATTGTTTGGCATTCGACATAAGTTTGGGGCTGTTTTTCATCCTTTATCACAGGGTTTGGTTGAACGTGCTAACCGTACTCTTAAAGAAGGGTTGGCAAAGGTTTGTGCAGACAAAAAATTGAAATGGCCTGACGCCCTACCTATAGTGCTGTTCAACTTAAGGTCAACTCCAAACACCACTCTGAATGTAAGCCCTCATGAGATACTTACAGGAAGGAAAATGCCATGTCCTTTCACCCATCCTTTGCCTTCAGAAAGCACTATGTTACAATTACAACATTATGATATATCAGAGTACTTGAAGAGGCTTAATAATACTGTAATGAGCATTTCTCAACAGATTCAACTGATCCAAACTGTAGAGGGAGAACATCACGGTGCCCTCGTGGATACAGGTGACTGGATTCTAAGAAAGGTAGCCCGTTTTAACTGGTCGTAGCCTAAATGGGAGGGCCCTTATAAAGTGGCTGCCATCACTTCTCACTGTGTTAAAATTTGGTTGACTGAGGAAAAGCTTAGTAACTGGATTCATAAGACACACTGTGTTAAAAGCTCTGACCCTTCTCTACGCACTCTGCAGCAGGTACGAGAAGACTTGGCTGAGCTGAGCGCATCTGGAGAACTGGGTGCATCTAAGGAACTGTGTGAGCCATCTGTACAGAGTGACACTGAAGCTCCACCTTTGACTGTGAAGTTGGATCGACCAGTTCCAAGGCCCCGATACAACTTGAGGAAAAAATCAAAACAGACTTAAAATAACATTACATAAAAAGGGGACATTGTTTTTTTGTACATAATTGTTGCAGGAAGAATGAATTATCTAGCGGTTATGTTAAGTGTGATAACCACTTTGGGAATTATTTTGATTACAGGACTCACTCTGTGGGTTGCACCGAAAGCTCAGACAGGTTCCCCTGAAGTTGTTCACGACAATGTCAACAGATCTTGTGATAAGGACCCTAACTTCTTGCTCAGAAGAGGGAAAGATGGAACAGAGGTTGCAGATGTTCAGATTCAGGTACACCCGGACTCTGACATTAGCAGATCAAAGAGATCCATGATAGTTAATTTCCTACAGTTTAACTTCACAGTTGGGGTGACTGCATCAGTTAAATTTGACCTTTGCTCTGTGATGTATTGTGGTACGAGGCAGGAATAATTTGTTTGGGCAATGAAGTATATTTGTGTGACTTATGGGCATGACATGAATTGCGGGGACTGGAATAATGTGTTGTGTAATTCAGGGCCTGCTGATTGGGGTTACAGACCAGAAAAAGCGAGAAGAGGGAAGTATCCGTTACAGGAACGCTTGTCAATCATACAAGATCATACTAAAAGCACCAGGTGTCTAGCACAAAATACATGTAATTCTTTGATTTTGACTTTAAAGAATCCTCAGAGGCAGGATAGTGACACTTATATACTGGGAGTTCATGTTTCTGGCAAAGATCCAACGAGTCCGTTCAGGATAAATGTGGTTCAGAGGGAGGAAAGTCAGATTGAATCAGACCAAGAGGTGTCTTATATGACAGATGTGACATATGAAGAAAAGTTGGCTCTGGAGACAGGTTTCACACAGCAAAATTACTGGATAGAGTATGTTGAAAATGCAGCAGAACAAGTGAAGTATAAGGATTGCGTTGTTTGTGCGAAGGCCAGGCCAGCGTTATTAATGATGACATCACCTCTTTCAAATGATTCATGTTTTCACTGCATGTTGGAACTACATATGAAGGAAAATCCCTCTGATAGTTGCAAAGGTTTGGAGAAATATTTTCCCATGGCCCCAAGAGATGCAATCCCACCTGTTTTCACTCCAGTGAGAAACTCTTACACTTGTCTGGTTAGGAAAATTCAGGGAGGTACATCTGTAGGTGATATTGATTCAAGTTGGTGTAAGTTGAATGTGGATGTTTCAGCTTGGACAAACATGACGAGATTATCTGTAGCACGTGCAGATGTCTACTGGTTTTGTGGTGGTAGAACTTTGAGAAGTACATTGTCTCCAAGATGGTCAGGAATCTGTACACTCGTTTCTTTAATTTCTCCAATTAAGATGGTGAATTTAACAGGACAGGATTTGGAAACTTTCAGGAGAAGTACACATGTGATTGGTGAGTTTGAGAGGAGAAAGCATGACTTTGATCTGTATGTAGATTCTCCAGCGTACATTAACGCAATCAGAGTCCCACAGGGAGTCCCAGATGAATACAAATTAGTTGATCCTGTTGCAGCTGGTTTTGAGTCTATGATTCCATCTATTACTGTAAATAAAAATGTAGCCAGGATTAATTACATTCATTTTAATGTTCAGAGGCTGAATAATTTGACAAGAGATGCACTTGAGGGCGCTCATCAGCAGCTTGCAGCAACATCCTTGATGGCTTATCAAACAAGATTAGCTGTTGATTTTTTGTTGGCAGAGAGAGGAGGTGTCTGTTCCATGTTTGGGCAAGAATGTTGTACATTCATCCCAAATAACACAAGTCCAGATGGTTCATTTACAAGAGCTCTGGATGGTTTGAAATCTCTGTCTGAGGAGCTAGCTGAAAGCTCTGGAGTTCAGAACCCTCTGAGTGAGTGGTTCATCTCTACTTTTGGGAAATGGAGAGCTGTTGTCGTCACAGCTCTGATTACAATATTTGCAGTTGTGGTTATGTTAATTTGTTGTGGATGCTGCTGCGTTCCTTGTGTGATTCATTTTTGTCTGAAGTGTATCAGTAGCGCAGTTGATGATAGGTTTCCTAAACTGCCTTCCTATCAGATGGCTGTTCAGGCAGGAGAGGGTTTCCCCCTTACAGGTGTCTATGATGAAGACGATGAAGATGAAATGGCCTGACCTGGCTAAACCCCACCCAGTTCATATTCTTTGCTAAGGGTAATACATAACAGAAATGTAGATTCCACACACTAGAGGCATGACCTTTGATAGGAGGGACAGTCCGTTTGATTTTATTGTTTTATTTTCATTTTTATTTGTTTGTTCTTACATTTCTTTTTGTTTTTGTTTATTTGTTGTTTTTGTTTATTCTTTATTACTTTTCTTGTTTGTTTGTTTTGTTTATTTCTTATTACATTTATTTGCTATTTTTGTTTTGTTTGTTTTATTTTATTCTTTGTTTTTGTTTGTTTTATTTTTATTCTTTGTTTTTTGTTGTTTGATTTCTTTGTTTGTATTTTCTTACATTTATTTTCCTTAGCTTTGTTAGTTTTTATTATGTTTCCAGCATTTAAGCTTTGACAGCTACCGTATATTTTATTACGTAGTTTTTATTACCATTTAGTATTGATGCTTATTTTTATATATGGGGTTTTATACTCTGGGTGGGTTACTTGTACCTTAGATGTAGGATTACTGCGGGTTGGGAATGTTAGAGATTTCCAAAGTGTATCCAGTTCTTAATTGCATTGACACATAGTACATATAGGATTTTGTTGACATGATGGTTGTCATGTCAAAAGGGGAATTGAAATATATTTCTGTCAGTATTAAATCTATTATGTTTTAAGATTGTGTTCACTTAAATTCCGCCATATAATGTGAATTGTGATACAAGGCGGAACCTTTATTTCCGGGTTTTATTTTCAATAGGGAAGAGTTTTTCAGTTACACGCCTGCACAATACAACAGACCTAACACTTGATGTTTACATTCAAGCTGATAGCTGATTGGCAGAGAGGCTGGCTGCGTGGTGAACGTAGGGTGGTCCCACGAGGCGATGACGACACCCAGGGGTTTATAGACGTAAGTCAGCCTTCGAAGTGTGTGTATGGACTGGTGTTCGGAGTGAGGTCTGTTGTAGCTGCAAGGTTTATCCTTATATGTACAATAAACCTGCCAAATAACTTGCACATTCGTTTCAGAGTTTCCTTCAACCTTTGAACTCGTAACAGTAACATGTAAATTATGTGCTAAAATGTATAATTTATTGGACCCAACATGGAAAAAAATATTTGAAGGTCAATAAAAGTATTAAACATGAAGGTAAAGTTCTATTTTTTAAATGAATGGTTGCATTTTAAATGTATTTTTTTTTATAGTCATTTATATATTTCTGCTTTTATTTCTAATTCTGACAGTTTCAGTCTTCTATACATATTAAAGTTGTTGAATAAAATGTCATGTTGTAGAAACTGTTACAACAACGAACAAAAACAAATCATTGCCATTTTCATGTATAACAAAGTGTGAATCCTTCACAAATAATGCAAATAGCTTAAGAAAAATTAACCTAGAATTTCTGCAATTTGCATAGCATCTTCCTGTTGGGTAAGGCCGGCGCAGAGCTCCGCGCTCGAGCGAGTGCGGCGCCCCGCTGTGTGAGCGCCGTGCGTGCGCCGCTTGTACAAGCCTTTGAACGCTCGCGCGAACGCGCCAAGCTCCAATTTTACGACCGCGCACGCTTGCGCGGTGTCTGACCATAAACTTCCCCGGCGCCGGACTGTTTTGTATGTTACACAAATGAATTAAATTCCTCTTCTTTATCGCTGATCGGGCCTTTTCTTTTGTTTTTTTGCCTAAAGTCAAGTAATCGCTTCATCCTCCGTTCACTCCATGAATGAAATGAATGAATTCATGTCCTACCTGGCAGCGGGAGGTTTTAAGTATTTCCTGGTTGGCTATGGGCTGCTGGAATAGCGCTCCCTGTTTTTATTTTTTAGAAGTTTATATAACATATAAAGTGATAAAAGACCGCCGCGCAGCAGCGGAGCAAACAGCTGTTCGTCTGGACCAAAGCCAGCACTCGTGTCTCATGAGCTGTCAATCATTTCAGTAGGCGTGTCAGCAAGTGACCAATCAGCGACCTCAGTTGAGTCCCCTCCGTGCGCAGCTGCTCATATTACAACAAGGATCAGGACCGAGAACGAGAAAAGAGCTGTGCCAATGAACGCGCACGCACACAATGCGCGCGTCGAGCTCCGTTCGGACAACCGCGGAGCTCTGCGCCGGCCTTAAGGCACAAATCAGAACTTAAACCTGTTCAGTCGGCACACAAGCCACTACTGTTCTTCAACATCTGTTTACTGTACTGTGATTGTAGTTTTCTTTATTTTCTTTTGATAAGTGCAAATGCCTATTGCCAATGTGACGTGTGCTGCTGACCACTTGACCAGGTCACCCTTGTAAAAGAGATCTCGATCTCAACGGGCTCTACCTGGTTAAATAAAGGTGATTGATTGATTGATTGAACAATAAAACCTGTCAACTACTCCAGCTCACTTCTCAAGGCTTGTAACTTGGGTTTGAGCCGCTTCCTACCATCATCAAGATCTAAGAGGACAACCTGAATGAACTCAAAAAAGCCACTTAGCTTTGCAGGGTAGCTCAAATTAAGAGCATAGATCAGTCCAAACAAAACCACCAGTGAATCAGCCCATGATCTGAGAGACATTACAACCTGATCTTCAAGGATGATCGAGACATGGTGGGTTTCAAAAGGAACTCCAGAAGGCCTCTCCTCCTCATCGACCACTGCCAGTAACGCCACCGCTCCCTCCGGCACTGCCTCCAACTCATCCTGAAAATATAATACATGATTAATTACACTCAACAAATTTTTGCCTAATGGCTAGTTACGATAAAAATGGGGGGGGGGGAAGCATTATTACATCACATCTAGATTTTTGTAAATGCAAATCAAAAGAATATTAAAAATTTTCTCTGTTGTTTATACACAATTTCTGAAAGCATGCGTCATGTTCTCAGAACTGTACACTAATTGAAAAACCACACACAGTGGGAAAACTCATCAGTTCTGCAAAATGAAACTTTACATCCAAAACAATGCTATTTCTTCTCAAAATCGTATTTGCCTTCAGATGACACGCACAAACCATCAGATGAAAAAGACATTTCAGTTGAACACTGATGAGCTCAATGTAAAACAGTGGCTTTTTCTACACTCATCATGGCTAACCTTTTTTTGTTCAGTGTTACACTTACTACAGACAGAACATGCATAAGTGTGCTGTAAAAATATTTTAGAATATTGTTGTAGCATGAACGACCGACGATCCCTGACATGACCTTTTGACCCCCACTGGTCATGTTTCACAACTAAATGAACTTTGTTTTTCAAATAGTTTTCTTAGAGACATCCATGTCAACCTCTTCGGACGTTTACCTGTATAAAAACCCTCAAAAATCTGTGAATTTTGCAAAAAATCCGTACAACTCGCACCCACGGAGGGGGGGGTCGGTTGGTTAGAAGAGTCGTACTGGAAGCAGAAGGTTGCCGGTTCGATCACCCTTCCAGCTGTCTCAGTTGTTGTGTCCTTGGGCAAGACACTTCAGCCCTAATGCCTCTGATGTGTGTCACATCAGTGTATGAATGTGATTGGCACTGATTAGTCTCCATAGTTGATTGAACATGTTAGCTTTGTAGAGACATAATAGAGTGCTGTGTGAATGATGAGGACACAGATTGTAGTGTGAAGTGCTTTGAGTGTCCTGGATGGATAGAAATGCGCTATACAAGTACAGTCCATTTACTTTAGAGTGTGAGGAGGCAAAGGACAAGGAAGGTCAAGGACCGTAATCTCTGACCCTGTAGTCATAGCATAGTTTTTTTTCTTATTCTAACCATATACAGTAAATTCTTCTTTTGTTTAGTACACAGACCACTGTAAGTGTAACTTTGTGTTGGTTGAGGATGTACACTGTGTACATCGTTTTGTGGAAAAAAATCAAATATATTTGTTATTGTACATTTGTGTGTAGAGTATAAAAACAATATTCTGAATTATTTTTCTAGCACACTTATGCATGAATGTCTGTAGTAAGTCTAACACTGGACAAACAATGGTTAACAATGGTTAAGTCATTATCATGAATGTAGAAGAAGTCATTGTTTTACATTTAGAACATCAGTGTTCAACTGGTTTTTAAGTCATATGTGGTTTTATGTGTGTCTTCTGAAAGTAAAATACAACTTTGACAAGAAATAACGTTGTTTTAAATGTAAAGTTTAATTTTGAAGGAGAATTGGTGTGTTTTGGGTCCGTGTACATTCAGGCAGTTCGTTTTTTCATTTGAAACAAAAAATGAAATAACAAAAAAAACACTTGTTTTTTCGTTTTTCGTTTATTGAACCAAAACAAAAAAATGGATTACAAACCGTTATCCGATTTCCGATTTTGTGCACAAAACGAAAATGGAAAAAACGGATAACGACGGGTCAGTTTCGATTTTGTAATTTCTTTTATTGACAGCGGATATGACCCGGAAGTTCTCTCTGCCCCGCAAATGTGACGTGTCGAAGCATTTGTGTGCACATTTAAGAGTGTAGAATTCATTTGAGCATATTTACACAGAACAAACTTTGTATTGTTTAAAAAAACTCTTAACAACAGAGAAAAATCTGGGAGATCGATATCGCGGCCCAGTTACATCAGTGTAATTATGATGAAGATATTATTGTGCTTTTATTGTGAAAAGACAACGGAGGGAGGGAGGGGGGCGGCAGTGATCAGTAGTGATTTGCAAGCGATGGATGTTTGCTGTTACACAGAAACGTTGTTGTCCTGTCAAGTTTTGTTGTATAACGTGAAGTATTACAGTCAGAACTCAGAATTTGGATGAAATTCTGACTTGGATTCAACTGAGCAACTTTTCACCTCCGCATCATCATCATGGCAGCTATTCACAACAACAGTGAGTGAAAACTTTACATTCAGCAGCATCCTGTTTGTTTGTTTGTTTGTTTGTTTGTTTCATATTTAGTCAGTCATACATGTGGTAGGCTACTTTTAAAAGTTTGTAAGGTGACACATTAAAATGCTTATTGTAGGTTTTAAATACTGTATACAGTAGCAGTGTTTGTAGCGACGAAGAACGTAGAAACACCTCGTGGTTATGTTTAATATTTTAGGTTTAGTTGAACAGTTAACATATTCATATAAGAGGTTTTGCATAAAAATATGACCTTACAAACCTTTCTGTGCCTCACGTTTATGTTTTAAGGCCTCAGTGGCTGGATTTTTTAAAGCTCCTTCAGAAATGCAGTTATTTTCTTTAATGTCTATAAAACAACATTAAACAATGTTCAACTATTCTTTTCTGACTTCAGAGACCATTGTGTGTAGAACTACTGATTATTGAGAGACTGCTGTCTGTGAATACTTGTTTATTTTTATGTACTGATCCAGTATGGAGCTGAACCTCTCCCAGTCCTTTGTATTGATGTGCTGGAGACCATCACCTGAGGGTGCTATTTATAAGACTGAGCTGAATACAGCAACTCAGACTGAGGAAGTCTTTCGGACGAAAGACGAAACGTTTCTATTTTTTTTTTTTAACTTATTTATTTATTTATTTATGTCCAGAGGACCAGACTTAGCTTTTTTAGATTTTTCTACCTGGATTATTGAGCATGCATCAGGGTATTTCTTAGTAGACATATAGAGTGATATAAAATGTTTTAACCCCCACACCTTGATGTAAATAACCTTCTAATGTTGATTTTTCTTGGTTTCTTTCAAATTAACAATTGTACTGATATTCTTTTTCCATGTCCCTTTTGTGTTCATACGTAGGTGCAACTCTTGAGCGGTGGCCTGGGACACAGCCCTCCAGCAGTGGAAGCACGATCAATGGAAAGATCACAGAGCTTCGCGCTAAAAGTAAAAATGTCTAATTGAGATTAAATACATTGTTCTGTGAATTTGTTAGTGTGAAGTGTTGACAGTTTTTAGCTATTTAAAAGGCTTAATTTTTTCATCCCGTTTACCATGTTAGTTACCATGTTACCATTATAAGTTCAAATAAAATTTTGTCAATTTCTAAAGTGACTTGTGTTTATTATGTAAATTTGATGGTAACTGCATGAAACCATAAGAATAGGTAATTTTTTAATGTTATGCAATTCTCATAAGCTGACATGTCATTTATGCATATAAATATATACCGGTATGTAATGGTTCATACTCATATAAGTTTTTTATTAATACTTTTTGTTGGTAGCCATTAACAAAAAAAATTTAAGACATCAATTTCCTTAAAAAAAGTACTTTCAATACAAAAAACTTATATGTAATTGTATTTCTTCATATATGTAAAGTATAAGTGTTTTACAAAGTTATTGTATAAAATTAAAAAGAGAAACATATGAAACATATATGTGAAATATAAGTTTACATATTAGTTCCATGTATTCAACATACATAGTTTTTATATTCAACATACATAGTTTTTATATTCAACATACATAGTTTTTATATTCAACATGCATCATTTTTATATTCAACATACATAGTTTTTATATTCAACATACATGATTTTTATATGATTCTTGTAAAATTAATTTTATTATATTGTATGAAATCTATGCAAAAGGTGCCACTTTCAGGAGTAAATCATATATCAGAGAGTCAGAGTCAGAGAGTCAGAGAGTCTTTATTGTCATTTGCACCGCATGTGGTACATGAGATGAAAACGAGATTATGTACACGAGGTCCCATATATGCCTTATATGTATCATATAAGCCTTATATGTTGTACAATATACAAAACATACACTTAGGATGATATAAGGTTACTTGTTTTTTATATGGTTTTTATATATCTTTTCCATATGGGTCTTCCTGTTGAACCACAACTAGTACAACCCACCCACTAAACAGTAGACATCCAGGGGACGTCGAGGTGACGTCAATATAGAGCCCGTTGGTCGAAGACCAATTCTAGACGTCGCCCCGACGTGCAAACTAGGTCTTTTTTTGACGTCTAAATATGACTGCATTTGTACGTCGTATGAACGTCAGTTTTGGAGGTGATCTGGACCATGTTCACAGAGTTAAACTTTTAGGACTATAAAAGTGCAGTTAGACAATTGATTTATTAAGAATGTTGTTTTTTAATAACATTTTAATGCATTTCCTCAATTTTTTTTTCTTTTTTTACAAATTAGACTTGTCCGTCGTTTGAGAGTCCAATTCTAGACGTCGCACCGACGTGCAAACAAGGTCTAATTAGGACGTCTAACCATGACCGCATTTGTACGTCGTATGAACGTCAGTTTTGGACATTATCTGGACCCGGTTCACAGAGTTAAACTTTTAGGACTATAAATTTGCAGTTAGACAATTGATTTATTAAGATTGTTGTTTTTTAATTACATTTTAAAAAAGGGTGTAAACTAAATAAATAAAGGTTGAATGAATTTTAATGCATTTCCTCAATTCTTTTTTTCTTTTTTACAAATGTATATTATTTATTTGAAGAATATAATTATTGTTGTTGTTTGTTGTTGTTTGTTGTTATTCATTCATTCAACCTTTAGGCAGGTTATCTCATTCGATCGACTCATGAAACCTTTTTTTTTTTTTTTTTTTTTTTTATTAATTTACTACAGATACATTTACAATCATAAGAATGTGAACAAAAAGAACAAAGGACAAGGAACACAGAGGAAAAAAAAAACTATGCCAGGGGGTGCCAGATTTCTACAATGAGTGCATAAAAGATAAAATTATACATTAAATATACTCAAGGAGCTACAACATTCAAACGTGTTTATAGCTTTCTTGTTGTTACTCTTAGAAATGGTGCATAAATATAATTCTATTTCTTTAATTAAGCCTGGAAAAAAAGGCGAAGATGATGAAAATTTACATTTATGAATATGGTATTTGCCAAATATTATAATTAAATTAATTGCCAGTTTTTTTTAAACATTAATATTCTTTTCGTGAAAGCCAAAAATAATGTGTTCATATCTTAACGAAAATTTTGAATCAATATTACTGATGATAAAATTATTACAATGCTTCCAAAATGTCTTAATGATACAACAATTCCAGAATAAATGACTGATTGTTTCGGGGTGCTCTTTGCAAAATTTACAGTTGGGGTCAATTGTTTTGATATATTTCTTCATGAATTGATTAGTAGGATATATTCTGTGTAACAGTTTAAAGGAGACATCTTTCATTTTGTTGTTTATCATCAGTTTCTGATGAATGTCCACACATTTTTCCATTGTGAGTCAGGGACAAAGTTTCTCCAGTAGAAGACAGATGAGGGGATAGAAATAATATCCTGCTGGAACAGGGCACGGATAATTCTGTTGTTCCTACATGTTGAAGAAAAACAAGCTTTACCAACAGTGGACTCATGAAACCTCATTTATTCCACGATGTCGAGGTCACACATTCATTTCAGTAGGTGGCAGTACTTGTGTTTTTTGCTTTCTTCCATTAAAAAACAAGAAGAAGAACTTCGGAACTCGAGCGTTATGATTGGATTGGCGGAGGTATCACGTGATCATTCCAACCAGTCAACGCCTCTCTTGTTGAACCGCGCTGGCTTGAATCTCAACCGTTGTTGTTTACAGTATATTCTGTCTGTGCTGCGGTGATCACGGAGCTCAACTGTGTTCTGTTCATTTGTCACGGAACTCCTGCCCTAAACTTGCTGCAATCCATTCAGAAGTTGAAGGTAATTGGTTCTGTTTTATAGCTTTGTTCTCTTGAATTCTGTGGTCACGACGTACATGTAGCTAACAGCTAAGCGCTACATTGTGCTAAGGTAAGCTAACTTGTGTCTACAACTGCGGCAGACGATGTAAAGGAAAATCGAACAGTACAGTTTAGAAAATAAGTTATTCTATCCAAGTAAGCCGTATGCTACGAGCAGTGGTGGAGAAAATACTCAAACACTGTACTTAAGTACAAATAAACAGACAAAAATATACTCTAGTAAAAGTAGAAGTACCATATTAATATTTTTACTTAAGTAAAAGTAAATAAGTACTTGCTTTTAAAAATACTTAAAGTATTAAAGTAAAAGTAATTGCTGAATGTATTACCTAATGCAATGGCCTACAATACCATTAAGTGTGTGTACTGTATGTAAATTTTCTGCATTACATAAATAGTGTTGAGTCATTTTAATGAACAATGCTGCAGATAATACAGTACTGTACATGTTTTTATTGTGTTTGCTCTGTGACACAGTTCACACTTGTACTTGTGATTCTGTGCATCAGAATTTCTGACATGCAGCAGAGTAAAATGTCATTAAGCAAAATAAGAATAATAAGGATGATTTTACCTTTGAAAGTTTTTATTTAACACAAAATAAAACCAATGTGTCATTTTAATTGCAGTAAACACACAGAAGTAAAAGTTTTCTGTTTAAAAAAAGGAGAATTAGACACATCATGCACTGAACATTTCAACTCCAGTTTGTCATCAACTCTAGTTAAAATGCTGTCTAGTCAACCTTGTAATGGATCAACAATGAACAATATTTTAACTTCCTGACACCATTTTCAAAACTTGGACCAGAGTGTGTCGAGACATTTAGAGACATCTCTTGTCTCCTAACACCCCATGAACTGACACATTTTAATATTGCAGCAAGAATTTCTTGTTTCTTGACAAATTGAAAAAACTGCAACGTGAAAGTAGCTTGTAACTCAACACATTATAAAAATGTAGTGTAGTAGAAAGTACAGATACTTCATGTAAAATGTAGTGAAGTAAAAGTAAAAGTACCCACATTTAATTCTACTTAAGTAAAGTACAGATACATGAAAAATGTACTTAAGTACAGTAACAAAGTACTTGTACTTAGTTACATCCCACCACTGGCTACGAGGTTTTGTTTTGTTTCTTTGTTTTGCTTTGAGACTATCGAGGCCTGCACGCGTCTCCATTAACACGCATGTGCTGAGCGGCCAGCGTTGCTGTACAGCTTTGGGCAGCATTTTTGTGAATTTTAGACTGTTGGAAAACTGTATTCGCTACAGTGCTTACTTCCTCCGCGTGTTACAACGCCATCGCGTTCCTGAATGACTATATGCCGTGTCTTTTTTTTCTTCCTTTTGTGTGTGTACACTGGGCGGGGGTCAGCTGGAAGGTGAAACGTTTCAGCATTAAAAAATAGAAGGGAAAAAACTGTCCAGATGACCTGAATTCAGACCAAAGCTTTTCAGTTGCAAATGAATGAGTAAATATGAAATAAAAAAAAAGCTTTAAAATGTCTCCTTCTATCTAATTTTACTTTGACTAGGCAAAATGAGATAAGTACTGTACTGTAAACTACATTCTGACTAATATCTCTGTGAACATGTCGCTCCAGTTGTGTTTATAAACAACTGTTTTTTTCTTTATCTATCTATCTATATATATATATATATATTATTATATATATATATATATATATATATATATATATATATATATATATATATATATATATATATATATAAATTTGTGGAGCGTTGGTCATTGGACATTTCACAGCTAATGCACCTTTTTGCTTCATCTTAATTATTTTGCATCGCTGAATAATCTTTTGTTTTTGTCCTCAGCAAGTGCAGCGCCTCAACCCAAGGACCTGTCAACGCCCAGTGAGTACCGGTATACATTACACTTTAAACCATTGTTTATTTTATCAGGCCTTGCAAAATAAAATTTATTTTATTATTTTTTTCATGGAAAACCGATGCCACTTCCAGATCAGAAATTGGAAGATGGGCATTCCCATTGCCTCAGGATGGTAAGTATTGAACAGTTAGCAGTGAGACACTTGGAAAAAAATGATCAACCACAGCCACCTTGCTGTTGGAGAGATTGTAATCAAGACATGTGTGTTTTTGTTTTATTTTTCCCCCCAGTGTTTCAGCGTATTCAACTTCTTTGACCTCGGCGATCGCCTACACCGTATACATCCCACCTCTTCAGCTGTGCCAAAAAGGATAGAGACCATGGAGGATTTTGTGAGAGAGGAGCACCTCGTGACTCCAAATTTGCTACCCTGGTAGGTTTTACAAGTCTGGAGGAAAGCCGAGCATAACGCAGTACCGTACAACCAAACACTTGGAAGTGTCACTGAACTGTATCATGGATTTATTCCAACAGGTTCTGCAGATTTCCAGAATTGGAGGAAAGCACACCAAGGACTTTGTCTACAAATTTCTTGATAGGTATGTATCAACACACGCTCACCCACCCACTAACCATCTGAACTAAATATTTTACTTGCAAGTTCAGTATTTAGTTTTGTAAACTAAATATTTAGCTATCAAATTAAATATTTAATTTAGAACGACGTGTATTAATAACATGGTTAAAATATGACTGGAAAAAAATGTTTTCTCTAAACTAAAATATTGCTGTTGATTTTTGTAACTTTGCTAATGGCACCCCATAGATATGAAAATGTTTGGCAACTCGAGTGCGTTTTGCAGCAATTTTTTAACTGATGTGCTCAAATTTGGCAGCACGACGTCTCAGTGGTTAGCAGCACTATTGTCTCACATCAAGAAGGTCCTGGGTTCAATCCCCGGTTGGACCTGGAGTGTTTCTGTGTGGAGTTTGCATGTTCTTCTCGTGCTTGCGTGGGTTTTATCCGAGTACTCCGGTTTCCTGCAACAGATCCAAAACATGCATGTTCTGCCTTCAGGTCCAGGCCTCCCTTGAAAAAGAGATCTGTGATCTCTATGGGATTTGCCTGCTTAAATAAAGGTTAATAAATAAAAATGTGTGTTAGTGTGTTAACTAGTGTTCTAAGTGATTGGCAAAAACTCAAAGCCACCTATCAACATTTGCTGGGATGGATGTTTTTATTTATTTATTAATCAGGGAGATCCCAGCAAGACACTGCATTTTCCAGGTTGCCCTTGCATATTGCTAATTACTTTTTGTTTTTGTTTGTTTTTTTGCAAATGCAGATGGAATCATGAATGGAGATTCTGCAGCAACAGGATTTTATAAGGACTCATGCTGCAGAGCATTTAAAACATGCAAAGGAGGACATGGGCTCACACTGGACAATTAACACAACTGGTAGAGCTGCTGCCTCTCAGCGAGCAGGTCCCCGGTTCAAATCCCGGTCCGGGGACCTTTCTGGGTGAAGTTTGCATGTTCTCTCCGTGCATGCGTGGGTTTTCTCCGGGGGCTCCAGTTTCCTCCAACAGTCCAAAAACATGCATGTTAGACTGATGGGGACTCTATGACCTTGGGTGTGAGTGAGACAGGTCCCTCTTGTAAATGAGTCCCCGTGGCTCAACGAGGCTAGCCTGTATAAATAAAGGTTGAATGAAAAAATGTGCCACAAAGAAGTGGAGGTGGGGCTTTCACACTGTACATTTAATGCACCACGAAGAAGTGGACACTGGACATTTAATGCACCACGAAGAAGTGGACACTGGACATTTAATGCACCACAAAGAAGTGGACACTGGACATTTAATGCACCACAAAGAAGTGGACACTGGACATTTAATGCACCACAAAGAGGTGGAGGACATAGGGTCACACAGGACATTTAAAACGTGCCACATAGAAGTGGAGGATACGGGCTCACACAGAACTGAGGAACACTTTTTTGGGGGGGAGATGCAAATAGGTGCTGGGCATAAAATTAGAATATTGTGAAAAAGTTATTTATTTCAGTAATTCCATTCAAAAAGTAAAACTTCTATACAGTATTACTGTATATTCATTCACACAGACTGATATATTTAAAAATAATCTTAATGCTGATGATTATAACTGACAACTAATGAAAACTCCAAATTCATTATTAGTAAATTACATTACTTGAGATCAATTAAAAAATGATTTTTATAGATGTTGGCCAACTGAAAAGTATTAACATGGTAGCATGGTCCTTAGCCCCAACTATTGAAAGATGTACATATTGTACATTTCATGTTCATACATCTCAGTTGGCCAACATTTATAAAAATACTTTACTTTTTATTGAGCTCAAGTAGTCTAATTTTCTGAGATACTGAATTTAGGGTTGTCATTGGTTGTCAGTTTTAATCATCAACATTAAAATAAATAAACATTTGAAATATATCAGTCTGTGTGTAATGAATGTTTCACTTTTTGAATGGAATTCCTGAAATAAAACAACTTATTTAAAATATTATGACCAGCACACTTTGTACAGATTATTTTTGTGGTGAGGGGACTGTAATTTTATACAGCTTTTTTTATTTCTCTTGTTACTGCCTGCTATATCAAAAAGAAAAATGAAGGCATGTTAAAAAAAAAATTGTTAAGTACCGACCAAAAATGAAGGCATGTTAAAAAATTATTATTGTTTATGTTAAGTACGGCCAAAGAATGAAGGCATTAAAAAAAAAAAAATTATGTGAAGTACGGCCAAAGAATGAAGGCATTTAAAAAAAAAAATTATGTGAAGTACAGACCCAAGTGAGCTGTGTACTTTTATAGATTTGTTTGTGTATTTTGTGTTGCCACCAGTTGATAAGTTCCGTAATGTAAAGCTTTTTTTTTAAGTTACCAAAGGTGGAATTCTCAATTTTATGTGTTATGCTGTTCCTTTAAATTGTGTCAAATAAACAGGATAAAGGTAAAATTTATGGAGTGATTTGTAAAACTTAATCCAACTGTTTGTAGGATTTTAAAGCTGCGGATGCGGATGGTCAAATGTATTTCCCTAGATTTGTTTGCCTCAACGCAATTTTAAAGTAGATTCATTATACTTTTTATATGCATAGCATGATTTTGACAAGCAGCATGTAAAGTGACTAAAATAAGTTAAATATAATAGCCTAATTAGAATAAGCTAAATACAGTAAGTTATTGACGTCAGATAGACGTCTAATGTAGACGCCTTTTAGACGTCAGGAATATAGACGTCTAATGTAGACGCCTTTTAGACGTCAGGAATATAGACGTCTGTTGGACGTCGGAAAAAAGACGTCTTTTAAACGTCGGGGAAAAGACGTCTTTTAGACGTCGGGGAAAAGACGTCATCTGGCGTAACGTTTTCGACCTTCCAGGGACCTGATTTCGACGTCCAGAAATGACCTGAAAAAGACGTCGTATAGACGTCACC